>JAWNPA010000019.1:1800000-2030000 GCA_035045345.1 Drosophila hamatofila
TGTGTTTTATAATTCTGCAGAGCTGCTTTCTTGGCTGCCAGTGTGGGATAGAGTTCATCGGCGGCCGGCACCTTGGCCTTGGACTCGTTCAGGTAGTGCGACACCTGAGTATAGCTCTCCTCAATGGATGTCTTTTGTATGAGCACACCCTCAACCTGTTGCATCAAGGCATTGGCCTCATCGCGCAAATAATCGTATTTCTCACGCATTTGACGTAGATCGGCACGAATGCGTTCGCGATTCTCAGGCGAGACGACTGGATAGAGGCCTTCACCAATATCGACAGCATTATTCAGCAATATTTGGCCATTATCGAAGGTCTTCAGATAGTTTTTGATGGTCTGCAATTGTTGGGCCGTAGCTGACGACGAGCCCGGAGATCCCATGCGCGCCAGTTCCTGGAACTCAATCTTAGCATCGCCAAACCATTCGTTAAAGTCTTTCGATGCCTTGGCAAAGTTGGCATTCGACAGCTGAGCATTGCGGATTTTGTCAATATGTCCGCCAAGGCTCTTGGCAAGGGTCTGGTAGCGCTGCACCAGATGCGTAACGAACTGTCCAATGCGCGCCTCTGGATTCTTTTCAATTAGCTGCTGTGATGTCTGCTCCAAATTGTTGATAATTGGCTCATGGGCGAGCACATCCTGCTGCAGTATGGCCAACTCTTGCAATTTCTGTGGAACCTCGGGCAGATTCACCTGGCTGCTGGTCTCCGCCTTGACGCGACCTTCCACATCACGCAGCCAGTTCGAGATTTGCTCATTCGATTGTTCATACTGAGACCACAGATCAACGTTCTCTTCCAGGATGCCCTTGATGCGATCAAAGCTATCCTGCAGCGCTTGCATTTCCTTGCCCATGAGCTCAGAATCGGCATTCAACTCGACCAAGTTCTGTGGAGTTTCCACTGCCTTAAGCATTTCCAGGGATCTCAGCGTTTCAGCATGACGTGCTTTGCAGTCGTCAATGCTCTTGCTGACCTCCTGCAGCGAGGACTTCTTTACATCCAGATTGTATTTGTCACTTGTCGACTCCGGCTGACACCACGCGACCTTTTCACGCTGTGTGGCAATCAGACGCTTCAGCATGCCCACCTTGTCGGCATGGAACTTCTTGAGGAACTGCAGCAGCGAGCTCTCAATCTTCTTGGCATACAGATCGACGCCCTCATAGCGTTTCTGCACATTGTTCAGCTCCTTGGGTATGATGGATTCATTAAATGTGGGATATAAATTACGCAGTTCATCCACATTTTGTTTGATATTTTCGATTTCATTTCCACTCTGATCCAGTTGACCACGCAGTGCACGGCACTGCAGCAAGCGTTCCATGATCTTGTTGTTGTCGCCGGACATATCGTCGCATTTGATCAGCTGTTCGCGCAGCTTGCTCACCTGCTCGCCGGCTACCTTGCTGCGTCGGCGTAGCTCCTGTTCCTGATCGGCAAACGATGTGGTGACGGCGCTCAGACGATCTGCATTGTTGCTCACCTCGGCGAATTGTTCGCCCAGCAGCTGATTGAGTGCACTCAGCGCTGGTATCTGTGCACCATTGTTGATCTTGATCAAATCGTTGGTTTTCTCAAGAATTGTATCCTTAAGGGCCTGATAAGAAGGCAGTTCGTTGCGGTATTTACTCAGACGCATAGGTCCGAATTCGATTTCAATTGAGTTATCGGCAGCATCGCAGAGACCCTGATTGGTTTCCGAGAGCCAAGGCAGCAGATCCTTTTTGGCATCCTCAATTTGAGACCAAATGACAGCTTCAGTCTCGTAGACATGGGCATTTTTGGCCGTCCTATCGTGCAGGTCCTGCCATTGCTGTTTGGCAGCGGCAACCTCTTGCTGCACCTCTTGGGGCACCGGCTCACCGATGGCTGTAAACAATTTGGCCACATTGTTGCCGCGACGTTCGAGTTCATCGAGATTCATTTTGGATTTGCGCAGCTGCTCCATTGTCTTGCGCGTCTTCTCAGACGCCTGGTGCAGCGCGGTTTCATCGCCCGGCTGTTGGGGTATGGCATTGAACAAGTCCTCGGCTTTCTTAAGTTCCTTGGAGAACTTGTCCTTGGACTCGGCGTACTCTCGCAAGGCCTGACTGATGAGATTATACTTTTGTATGCGATCAGCGATTTCATTTTGCAGCGAATCGTAGTTCTTATCCAGCACCAAGAGACTCTCCTGGATGGCTGGCATGCTAGAAATATCCTCACGCATCAATAGAGAACCCTCATCGTGAATGCGGTTCTTAAGATCTGCCTGATATTTAAGCGCATCATTCAGCGCCACAAGATCAGCAATGATTTGATCAATATTATTCAAATTGGGATGCTGCTTGAGAATTTCGTCAAGCTTTGCACGATTCTCCTGCAGCGCCTGCCCAAAGTTGTGCTCCAGTGCATGGAACTTGTCCTTGCGCACAGTCATCTGCTGCAGCTGTTGCTGCTGATTCTGCGAACGGAGTTTCAGATTTTCCAATTTGTTTTCCAGATCATTGACGATCTGTGTGGCGATCAGCGGTCGGCGAGAGAGCGCATCGCGTAGTTGTATGGCTGGATTCTCGTCGATTTCCTTGGCTTGACTCTTCCAGTAGCTCAGACCCTGACCCAGATGATCGATTTCATCGATGGCCTTCTTTAGCTCCTCGACAGCAGGTCCTTCGGGCTTTTCCAACTGATGTTTCAAATAGTTCAAGTGCGATTCAGTATCATGTTTCCAGCCCAAAAGCTCAGTCCACTTCTCCAATGCGGCCTTCTTTTGCAGCATATTCGACTCCAAGTTCTGGTAGTTC
This sequence comes from Drosophila hamatofila, assembly GCA_035045345.1. Lineage (NCBI taxonomy): Eukaryota > Metazoa > Arthropoda > Insecta > Diptera > Drosophilidae > Drosophila > Drosophila hamatofila. The sequence goes on from JAWNPA010000019.1 coordinate 1,802,791, forward strand.
ACCACAAGAGCGGTATACGCATCATTCAGTGCATTAGACTCCTCAGGAGTAGCGCCCAAGGCCAGTTGCTTGACCTCATCGTAGATGGCATTGAAACTGGGCTTCTTATCGGCATGCTCCTGCAGCAAGGCATGGATGACATGCAAACTGGTCTCGACACGTTCCGGATTGATTTCCTCGACCTGTGTAACCTGATTGCGCAACTGTTCCATCCAGTTGGAGAAGTTGACCAACTTGGCATTGAAGTCTTGACGCGAAATAATCGCATCGGAGACCTCATTGATGTTGCCGCGTGTGGCCTCTGAAAGCTTCTGCAATTTACCCTTCATATTGTTGACGCGATCCTTGACAGCTACAGCGCCCTCTGGCGCCAAATGCAAACTAATTTGATCGGCATTTTGGCCAAGAGCGACCAATTTTGCCTGCTGCTGAGATATCTCATTGTTGAAGGACTTTAGCTTGACCAGCTCCTTTTCGAGCTTGTCAATGTGTGGAGTATTTAGCACAGCCGGACGCTTACCCATCTGCTGTGCACCCTGATCGATCCAATTCTCTAATTTGGCTGCATCGCCATCGAAGGACTTCCAATTGGCGACGAGCTTTTCGAGCTTGGCGCTCGCCTGTTTCGCGTTTTCATGGACCGCTGTCCAGCGGGAGTGCATGGCATCTAACTCATCGGGGGCATTGGTTTTGCATAACATTTTATGACTGATGTTTGATATGCCATGGAGTTTGTCCAATTGCTCCAGGCATTGTGTTTCAAATTGTTTGGCATTTTGTTGCATGGCAACGGCTTCATCAAGTGTGATAGGTTTAGGAACTAGATTATTTACCTTGACTTCGCTTTGCTCCACAGCGGGCTTGATCTGTTGCAATCCGGCCTGGAATTGCTGCCAGTTGACCAAATCCTCCTGCACGGCCTGCGACTGATGGTCCACATTGCGATTGATGGCACTGAGCACCTCTTGCAGCTTGGAGATTTCACCCTTGAGTCGTTTCGCTTCGGCAACGTTGCCCTCTTTGGGTGCCAGCTCCGAGGCATCAGCGGCCAATAGATCCAGCTGTTTCATGCGCTCGCCAAGCACACGCTTGAAGGACTGCACCTTGACAACACGTTCCTCAGGCGTCAAGTCCTCGGATTGCAATGCTTCAATATTCTTGGGCGCCACCTTGTTGGCCCATTCTTGGAGCTCGGCTAGACGCGTCTTGTAGTTGTTCCACTTGGCACTGTAGTCCTCCAAGTAGCCCACACGATCCTTGACATGCTCCATGGTATTGAAGAACATCTTCTCCACCTCAGTCACCTCCTTCTCGAGTATGGGACGTTTATCGGCAGCGGCTAGTGGTGCCAGCTCCGATTTCAGGGCATGCAGTTTAGGCAACAATTGATGCGATGCCTGCTGCAGCTGCACATTCAGATCACGCTTCGACTTCAGATCTTGGCTGACATTCTTGGGATCCGTCTGGAGTGGTGTCAAGGCGCGCAGCTCTGTCTCGGCGGTTTGCAGCATGGAGAAGATGTCATTCTTCTGATCGACAAACTCGCTCCACACTGCCTGAGTGCCCTTGAGTGCTTGCAGCTTATCGGAGGTTTCGGTATACGCTTGATTCCAGCCGGTCTCCAGATTCTTCACCTCGGCATTGACAAAGGCCGGGGCGTGCACATCCTTGCTGAGATCACGTCCACGTTGCAGCATGGACATGATGTGTGGCCGCTGATGATCGAGCTGATTGATGGCATATTGTTGCTCCTCAATCAGTCGATTGACACGATCCAAACTCTCGGGTGCTGGAATATTGGCCGTTTGATCCTTGACCTTGGTCAGCAGGCAAACAACCTCGTGCACTTCACGACGATATGTATAGCATTTGGAGAACACCTCTGTCTTGACCATTGTTATCTCAATGGTGGGTATAAGATTCTTGTAGCGTGCAATTAGATCTTCCAGCTTCTTTTGCTCCACATTTGCCTCGTCTTCGGTGGCATAGCTGAGCAGAGAATCCAGCGTTTTGACCAGCCACTTCATGTCCTCACGTTTGTTATCTGCATCCTGGCAGATTTTCTATAAAGACAAAGAGTCGATTAATGACATAATTCAGAATTGAAATATATATAATAATATTTTTTAGCAAAAAGCAATTTAGTTACCACTAGTTCCCTCAGCTGCATGCAGGCAGAATAAATGTTGGCAAGTAAAATATATATATGAAGCGCATTTAGGATTAACATTGAACTCACCTGGAAAACAACCTTCTCCTTTTCAAACTCCTCCATGGTGTTGACCTCGTTAACAATGTTCTTAAGGCTCTGATCCACGCTGTTCATCCAGTTGATCATCTCATCGAACTTCAGATGATAGCCCTGCCATTGGGCTGGTATTTGCTGCAGGGTCTGGCGCATATCTGCCAATTTATTGGACATAATTTGCCACTGGGCCTTGGCATTATCGTAGGCCTGATCCAGGCTAATGTCGCCGGGCTGCTGTTGCCTGTGCGCCTGGGCCAAGCGCTGCATATTCTGCAGGCATTTCTCCAGGCGTGGCACAGCATCCTGTTGCACCAGGAATTGCTGATTACGGCGCAAGATCGAGTCGACATCCTCGTTGCGATTGAGAGCCTGCTGCTCCAGCTGCAGCTCCTTCTCCACATCCTTCAAAGATTGATAGAACACATTCTCATCCAGACGGAACTCCAGCTTGAGCAGATGCAATGGCGCCTGGGAAAGCACATTCTTCCAGCGTGACTGCAAATGCTCCACACTTTGCACCACAGCCGGTTGCTCCTGGCTGGGCAGAGTGCTCAATAGCTTTTGGGCCGATTGCACCAGATCATTCATCCAGCGATCGTTGACCTGCTCGAAGAAATACTTTTGAGTCTCAATTGTTGTCTTCGACTCAATGTGCTTCTCCACGAGCATCGACTCGGCCTGAGTCAGCCATTCGTTGACAACTCGCTCGCTTTCCTTGAATTCGCTCCAGCCACCTGCCGCATCGTCCAAGCGCTGCTCCCATTTGCCAGCATTCTGTATGACATAGTTGAAGCGTTCGTTCAGCTGTTGCATTTGCTGAGCGGCTGGGGCCGTATCGATTTTGTCATCGGCCGAGACAGCCTTAACCAAGTTCTGGAACACTTTGTTCTTGCTCTCCAGCATGGAGCGATAGTAGACGGTGCGCGAGAAGTAAGTCTTGTGCTTGTGCAGCTGCTCATTGATGGATTCACGTCCACCGGCCAGATTGTGTGTGCCCAGCAGCTGTTCGGCTTCGTTTAGCCATTGGTGGATCTCCTTTTGGCCCGCCTCCAGCGACTCCTGCTGTATCTGCAGCTGATGGAACAGATGCAGCTTGGCTGGCATTTGGGCGCGTATGCGCACCAGCGATTCCTTCTCCTGTTTGAGCAGCTTCATCATTTTGTCGACCTCGTCGCGTGACAGATCCTGAATGAGCGACTGGAAGGTGCGACTGATGTTCTTAAACAGTTCCTCGTTGTCATCAATTTCGCTGGCCAGCTGCTGCAGCTGCTCGCCATAGCGACGGATTTGTTCGCTGTTGCCCAGCACTTGACGCTGATCCAGGACGCTCTCGGCGCCACGCAGCCACTTGGAGAGCTTCTCAATGCCTGATTTGTATTCCTGGCGTGAGCGTATGATATCGCCAGCGTGCATGTATTGCTTGGTATTGGCGAAGAGACGCTCGAAGCGCTCGGCCAGGGCGCCATGACGTTGACGCAGCTGCTGAGCAATTGGCTCCTCGCAAGAGGCAATCAAATAGTTCGCAGCATTGGCCAGGGCATCGAATTTATCCTTCCACACAGTTATATCCTGGAAGAACTCCAAGCGATCGTCTTCGCTCTGATTCAGCTTCTGTTCGGCCAGCAGCAGCCACTCCTCGCAGCTGGGCGCCAATTGATTCCAGTTGCGCCAACAATTCACCACCTCCTCGAGGGAATTTTGACAGCATTTCAACTCCATGGAGACACGCTTCCAGCGCTCCTCGGTCTCATACATAAAGCGATCAATTTCGTTGATGTCCTTGCGGCCCACGTTGCCCTCACGCTTGTACTCCTCGACCACTTGTTGCATATCGACGAATGCCTTCTGGAACTCCTGGAAGATCTTGTTGCGCGAGACAAAGTTCTTGTATTGCTCCAGCTGGTGGGCGACCTTCTCTTCGGGCCCGTACTTGCCGGTCCATCCGCGCATCTTATTCTCCACCAAATTGAGGAAGGCAATCAGGCAACATTTGTGCTCGAGGAATTTCATGCGGATTCTGCGCTCGGCGGCCCTGGGGCCAACCTCCTGCAGGCGTCGCTCCATGTTGCGCAGCTGCTCCAGTGGCACCTGTTGGGCCAGCGGCGAGCGCTTCACATTATCAAACATGGCCACAATGCGTGGTAGATTGGCAAAGAACAGCTTGTGCTCCTCCAGCTTTCTACTGATCACAGCGGCTGTCTCCTCATTCATCGCATTGGGTATATCGTTGTCCATGAGCAATTTCTCGGCATCGGCCAGCCATTTGCCAACAGCACCAAAATCGCCGGGCAGCTCGGCGTCCAATAGCCAGAGCCAGTACATCATCTGGTATTGCAGACGCTGCCACAGCTCGTTAATCTCATCCCACGATTGACGTGAGACCTGCAGAAAACCGCTCTGACTCTCAATCAGTTGCTTCAGTCGGTTGTAAGCAGGCAAGTGTGCATCGACTTCAGAGCGTGCCAACAGATATTCACTAAAATCACGTGGGAACGAACTCATCATGACCATTGGCTCATACTCGGTAGTCTTTTCCAACAGGAAACGACGCAATTCGTCCACTTCTTGTTGCACATGCGACTCGTCGCGGGATGCACCCTGGAAAATATATACAATTTTAATTAGTTAATATATACTGCAGGTATAGTTTGTTTAATCTCTATATGTATGTATTTAAGTCTTAGTCAGTAGACTTTAGGGTTCCCCTTAACACTTCACTACATTGAACTGTGATATTCCTTTTTTACGGCTTAGACTATTTTCTGTTCTTTATTCACTCAGTCAGTTCATTAATCATACAGTCAATACAATCAATTTAATATATACCAGACTTATGGGTTCTTTAAACTATTTCCCATATTGAATATTGAAATAGCTTTATAACGGCTTACATCATTGCCTGATCATCAGTCAGTTGAACTGTGAGACTTTTCATCATCCACTGACTTAGTTCATCAACTATGCAATTAATTTTATACACATCAGACTTAAGAGTTCCATTGACAATTCAATTTGGGATTCTTCACTCAGTCAGTTAGTCAATCATACAATATATACCATCAATTTTATACACATCATACTTAAGAGTTCCCCGAACAAAGAACTTTAAGATTCCTTTCTTATGAATTAGACCATTTTCTGCTCTCTAATCAGTCATTCAGTTAGTTCGTCAACCTACAGTTAATTGCCATCAATTTAATACACACCTTTGGTTCGGGATACTTGTGCAAGAATTGCGCCACATATGTCATTATACTCTTCTCATCCGGTTTGGGTACGTCCACATCCTCAGCGTCCAATATTTTGGCAATGCCCAATTTGCTTTCGGCCACATCGAAAGCTGTTTCCAAACGCTGACGATTGCTGGTCTTCTTTAGCTCAGCTAAATTAACCAGATTCGCTTTGATTGCATCGATGAGTGCGAGGAAAGCGACGCCATCTCTCCAGCTAGCGCCGAAATCTTTAACCTCTACACCACTGTCTCTGTAAAAGTTCAATATGAATATGAAAATCTCACTTTAAATATATATTCTGTACTCACTTTGGCAAGGCGTTTGTTACCCAATTGAGTAGCGTTTTCTTGGCACCTTGCTTCCATTTCTCAGCTCTTAGATCACCGCCAGCCTTATGATTGCCAACACTGTCGAGCGAGCTAACCGAACCGCCAATACCATGACCCAAATATTCTAGGTTGCGGCTATTCTCCTCGATCTGCGAAAATATTCGATATTAGAGAGAAATATACTTAATAGAAGCATCAGCGACACTTAATGATCAAATCATAAGTTTGAGGTGCTTTAATAATTGAGACTACCAACTTAAGAGTTTAATGATCGAAAATGAGAGAGGGTTACGCATGGACAACACACCAACAACTGTTTACAACGATTTCAACCTACCTGTGGCGCATAATTTATAACTACAACTAAGTTTTTCCGCCTCTTTTTACGAAGCTTGTTTTTTTTTTGTTTAGTTAGATTTTATTAATATTTTTTTTTTTTCAATTATTTTTTAAATAAAATACAAAAAAGAAGATATAGAGGGTTAATTACATTTATATAATTGGCATCGTGAATAGCTATTTGGTGCTTCATAAGTTGGTGGTCGAAATTAGGGGTGACAGAGAGTGGACCGCTAGCAACCAATTAGTTGTTGTTGTTTTTTATTTTTATTCGAGTGCTTCAATTTTTTGGTGAAAAAAACTGTGCACCTTGTGTTGAGGGTGAAATGTGATGTTAGCTACTTAGACTAATACTCAAATACTCACCTGGAAGTACAATATGATCGTCCATATCAGGCCCAACACAACTGGTGGTCTCCCATCCACCAGATCTGCGGGATTAATATTGACCAATTTGATACGTTTGCTGGCTAAGAATTGCAGAGCCGTATTCGCATTGCTTAGGAAATGTGGACGTCTCAGAACGCGGCCCTTCTCCACGGGCAAACGTTCGCCGGACAGCACTTCGAGCAGTGCAATGAGTTTCGTGCCATCGCGTAAATCGTTGATTAAATCATCAATACGAAGCGGTGGAACACGCTGCAAAATAAGAATGAATAGTTTTGTTATATATATATACATTTTTTATGTATTTTAAAATATATAATATTTTATTAATATTTTATATATACAATTCTATATACAAGTAAATTTATACATTTATTTTGTATTATTTTAAAATAGTTGTGTGAGGGCTGTTAAATTCCTATTAAATACAAAATGTTTAAAAATAATTTTTTATTTTATCTCTTTACTTTCAGTGAGTCTATTTTATAGGTAATGGAATGAATGGCATATCAGACAAGTTTTAAGGGATATTAAAAATTTTTGGACTTACAAGTATAATAAAACCTAAGTCAAACTTATTGTTCATTATTTTTAAGTAAAACATTTTAATTAAATTTAAATAGAAAAAAATGTTTAATTCATGTATAATTCATTTTTAATTTAATATACTACTAAATAGTCCTTAAAACATGAAAAAATAAATAGACTTTGTAGACTAAACTTTTTGATGTCATGGAAGCATAATCTAAAGCTAAAAGAAATATACCCTGTAAAAATAAGAATTCTCTAGCTCCAACCTAAGCCTTGAAGAGGCAATTTTACCAACCAACTATTTCTGCCGACTGGGTGAAGGTCTTAAAATCCATCAGTCGATAATTAATTTAATTGTAGATACTACCCAAACAATAACTATTTTTTGTTTGTTTGTTTTTTATAAATAACATACACTTATAAGCCGCAATATAAATAATAAATAATAAACCATTTTCATAATGAGCAAATTCATAATAAAAAACTTGTCTGAAATATTTTTCAAATTATTATTATTATTATTATATTATTACATATCATATCCAATATGAATTTTTATTTCAATCGCAACGTAATATGTTTTATATAATATTTCAATATAATATTTCAATAAGTTTACTAATATACAGTTTAAGTAGTTGATTAAAATGAGCTTCATAAGCAACAAAAATACAGCTAAAGTGGAAAAATATTGGAAAGCTTTTGCCATCGTAAAATTTATATATATGAGCTCATTTATACATATAAAAGAGTTAACACATAACTGCATCGTTTAATGAGTACTAAAGCAAAATGGACAGACGTCAACACCGACTTTCAAGTGCCTTTGGCTGCAACATTTGATGTGTTTTTTATGAGCACATTAACTGTGTGCATAATGAATATACAGAAGTATATCTATCTATATATGTATGAATATTGTATATACAAGTACCATATGCATGACCCAATCAATATAATTTATGAAGCGCTAAATGCTGAAAGCACTTTTGCCTTTTCGTCTAATTAATCAATTGTAGCAGACAAATTTGTCGCCAAGATATGCCTAAAAGTGTAGCTAAATAATTAACGTAAATCACATTAAATTAATTTAAATTGTTGATATATCTCAGCACGGCGCTAATTTGTTCAACTCTTGCCTTGCCAGACAAATTGTCGAGTGGCACGCGCGTCCATTTAAGCCGGATTCACCGCAAAGATTGCAATTTAAGTTAATGGCATTACGACGGAAATGGCAACGAACAAAAACAAAAACGAAAAACTAAAGAAATCATGACCGAACAGCCATTATCATTTGAGCTTACGATTTAATTGAGCCTCGACTGCATAGCATATTCGACTTCAGCCATATCAAGGCAAATAGTTTGTGAAAACTTGGCCTCAACTGTTGCGGACATGCAAATGACGGCAAAAGTTTTGTCTTTTTCGAGTTGTTGGCCGGAAAGTTGTTGCAACTATTCAAGAAACTATGCTACTTACAATGCGAATTCAATTTCTGTATTTCCGTTCGTTTCGCAGATATAACGCCTCTCTTTGCACTTCTCAGCACAATTTATGGTGTTGTCTGGCAATCATGTCTAACTTTTATAACAGCTTTTTGTCTTGTCATTTTTGTTTCTGGCTAACTTTTGCTTACACCAAACTATTAACAATTTTTGTTGATTATTTACAGTTATTGTATATACGAAATTGGTTTTAAAAGTGGGAATATCTGAATAGATTTTTGAAGAAAATTTAATTTTTTAGAACATTTTTTATAACTTTGTAAATCAAGTTTGGTAAAAGAATTCATAAAACATTCAGTTGAAGAAAATATATGTGTTTAGTTCTTTCTCTTTCGTTTTAGGCGGTTTTTATAAATCCAATTATTTTTTGAAATTTAAATCTAAGATAGAATTTAAGAAATTTTTTTATGAGACGTTTACTAATATATTTTAGGTTTCATTACAATAAGAAACTTTAAAGCCTCTTTAAGACTATTCAAACAATCATATATAATCTTAAACTTTTCTTAACTATTCTATATACACTTTAAACCAGTCAAGAGATTTTTAAAAAAAATTCTATACTTTAAAGTAAGCAATGGGTGAAAAAAAATATGAATAATTAAGTAACTTATTTTAGTTTATATGTCATGATTTTTTTCTATGATAAAAAAAAAGTTGAAATGTTGGATCAGCAGCTCAGTTCAGGATATCTCCTACTCGATTACACCCGACTTTTACTTTTTTTTCTTTTCTGAATTGGCAACTTGAAATTTCTATCAATTCTATGACAGGACAGTTTTATATACTTCAGTCTATCCAGCTACTTAAGTGGAACTTAGGTGAAATGTTGTCTCAATAAACAATTTAAATCTAAATAATCTACAAATAATATAAGTATGTATATTAAAATGTTTTTAAGTACGTGCCATAGCTAAAGAAAATATATTAAAATATAGTCATTGAGAAACAAATGAAATGAAACACAATACACATCTCATCAGGTAAGCTGAGGCTTAGAACTATATTTAAATTTGAAAAGTATTTTCTTTGGCATCAATATTCACTCGTATATCTTTTAAGCTACATTCAACAATATAGATTGCGAACACAATATTTGTATTGTATATAAAAATAGATGTCGCACGTGTCTTACTTATTTTGCTTACGAGTCTGAACCTTGGTGGAATATAAATAGATAACATCTAGCAGAGTTCCTGAGTCTAGCTGTCAGACAAACCATTCTTGTATTTTGCGTTTGTTTTGCTTTTGCTCTTTGCAATTGTCTACTGTGTGTTGTTTCTAGGAATAACTTAAGTCAACTGGGAGGCACGCACCTAAGACGTTCATGGAATTCGCCAATGCGAGAAATTCCACAAAGCCCAATGGCAGCATGGACCGAGTGTGGTTCAAGGCATGCAAAATGCTCAAGAAATGGCTACGTGCTAGCCAGACATGCGTTGGCCTATAAAGAATAACGAACGACAACAACAAAAATAATGGTGCTGGGAGCCGAGTCGAGCAACAATGCTGCATTAATGACAGCAACAGTTCCGTTGCATGTGTGGCCCGGACAGCAGTCTTGGCCTGGCTTAGCTCGACTTGGCAGTGGCAGTGGCAGTGGCAGTGGCAGCTGCTGCCATTAGCCGGCAGAACACAATCCACAATTCACAATCCATGCGCTGCCCACGCAACAATATGCAACGCCCACTGACTTACTTTCGGGCTAGCGAACGTTGATTTAATGCACTTTTCCGTAGAGCACTTCACTGAGAGCAAGAGATATACATTTTCTGCGGTCTCTAATGTGTTATCTTTTAATACAACTTCAATCTGCAGACGTGAGCCGTCATTTCGTTTTTTTTTTTGGTTTTTCGTGTATCGCTTGCGCTTGAGCACATGTACTACAACATTTCGCCGGCCGGCCATAAAAACCAGTTCTTCTGGCTCTGAATGCCAGTGCGGGCATTGCGAGCACTCGATAAGGCGCAGCCGGAGAGCTGCCCATAGTCGTAAAGCGCTCAAATCGACAAAGTGACTGGCAATAAAAGGAGTCGCAGATACATACAGCCAGTGCTGAGCCAAACACCTTTCCTTTTCAGCCTATTGGCTGACAATTGGCATTGACAAGAAGCTAAAAAAAAAGCTAAGAACTTCTGTGTTGTAGGTAAAAATTTGTATAATATGAATATAAATATATTGTATATTCTGGTAAATTTGAGTAGACTTTTTGATTTATAATTTATATATCAGTATATTCAGTGCTGATAAGTTCACATTTCCTTGCCAGCCTGTTAACTGGCCAAGGAAAAGAAGCTAAGAAAATCTAAGAATATAGATATATATATATAGAAAAAGACAACTTCACCTTTAATTATTAATAATTTTACCTAATATTGAGCTGTTTATCCTTCCTATCATTCTATCTATCATTATCATTCAATCTATTATGCATTACAAAAGTTTCAAATATTTTTGTTACAGCTGTACAAAATATATATCAAGCCTATGTATTGTCCATGCGCCGAGTATGTCTATGATTATCATCAGTCCAGCCTCCTCTGAGATTATTTAAACTGATTTTTATAACAGGAAAATATCATATGCAAGATATATACATATATGAAGAATCCAAAACGATCTAGTACCTAATATTTTCGTAAATTTCAATCGGTCTTTTTAAAGCAGCTAAGAAAATATTGCTGCCTCATTACTAGCAAATCAAGTCTATATAAAGTTGTGAATGAATGCTGATTTATAACAATATTTTAATTTCTTTTTAATTAATTTTATGATATATTGCTGACAGCAATACGATACTATATAACATCATTTTAGAATTCCTAATTGGATTTTTGCTTTTTCATATAAAAATATTATATCATTGTTTTTAGTATACTATGACGCAATATCTTACTACAATTATTTTATAATAATTTGAAATACATATATGTTAAGCCTTATTTCTGACAGCAAAATGGAATAGCATACAAGTACATCTCCCAGTTAGACAGCTTTGATTAATGTTGAACAAGTTTTTAGTTGTGTAAAACAAGTTTTTTCAGTCAGATCCAATATTAAACAGTGAAAAAAGAAGATGATTTAAGGCAATCACAAAGATCTGGAACATCTTTATTGTACAATTTAGCTATTAAAAGGCCAACAAATTGTTATTCCTTCTCACCTAGCTACATTTTTGCCAGCTAAAAAGTGGGCAACACTCAAATTTATTGCAGACGTGTCAAGGAAATGGGGAAACCTTTAAATAAAATAGGCGTGGGCAGTTCATGAGTAGTGATGGCACGATTAATCATATGATGTCCATTAATCGATTATTTTGCTTCGAATTGCGATTCAATTGTATCGCAAAACGGGGTTCAATTAATTGAAACATTAATCGATTAATTGCTCAAATAATCGCATCACTAAGAAGCAACTTTAGCGCGCATATCATAAGTTGGAAGAGGGAAAAAAACAAAACTTTTATGTTTATAATGGCACCAACAACTAGTAAAGTGTGGAAATATTTTTCCAAAACAAGTGATGCAGAAGTGCAGTGCCGATTATGTGAAAAACAATTAAAATTTTGCAAAAACACAACCAACATGCTTCAGCATGTAAAGCTGAAGCATATCAACGAGTTCGCGTCTCTCAAGGTAAGCTTTAAACTTTACTTGTAATAAGCAGAACTTTATTTAGATTTGTTTCTTTAGACACCCAATGAAAATTTTGAACGTGAGGAGGAGAGCATGGCAGTGGCTAGCACAAGCCAACAATCAAAACCAGCTAAAAAGCAGCAACACATTACCGATGCTTTTTTGAACATGGAAGTGGCTAGCACAAGCCGACAATCAAAGCCAGTTGAAAAACAGCAACACATTACTGAAGCCTTTTCAAATGTGCATAGCTTTGCTTCGGGTGGCTCCAAACATACCAAGATGACAAAGTCAATAGTGGAGATGATTGTCATGGATAACTTGCCATTTTCACACGTGGAGGGTAATGTTTTATAAAATATGTATATTAAGACAATATGTATATTAATGTAATATTGAATATAAATTTAGGAAAAGGATTTTTAAAACTGATGAAGGAGCATCATCCCTTATACAAAGTTCCAGCTAGGAACACAATCAAGGCGGAAATTATAAAAAAGTATAAAGTGGAGCTCGAAAATTTCAAGCGCATGGTATGTCAGCTTTCATGTATATCGCTGACTACGGATATTTGGACTGACATAAATATGACGGGTGTGATTGGAATAACACTTCATGGCTTATTTGAAAAGAAGCAAATCTATGCAACGATTGGAGTGTTTAAACTAATAGAAGCCCATACTGCTGCGCACATATCTGAAGTCTTGTTAACGACGCTGGACAAGTTTTCCATTTCTAAGGAGAAAGTTACTGCAGTGGTGACGGATAATGGCGCAAACATCGTAAAAGCAATACACCAAAGCTTCGGAAAGTCGCACCATATTCCATGCTTTGCGCACACTCTGAACTTAGTGTGCAGTAATGCCTTGGAAATTAAGGAAGTATCAGGGTTAGTTGCCAAATGCCGCAGTATAGTAGTTTGGCTTAAACGCAGCGGGAAATCCAAAGAAAATTTGCAACAGCTGCAGGTTTCTGCTGGCGCCTCGGAGGGTAACGTCTTAAAAGTGATTTTAGACGTGAAAACCAGGTGGAATTCAACATTCTATATGCTGCAGAGATTCATTAATTTAATTTCGTACATCGGCCAAGTGGTTTTAAACTTTTCGGATGCCCCACAAATGATATCCACCAAAGATAAAGACGATATGATTGAAATTATTGCTTTGCTGAAGCCATTGGAAGCAATGACTACACAAATAAGTGGGGAAAAATATGCTACTTTGAGCCTTGTTATACCTATCGCGCATTGTGGACGCCAGCAAATAATGAAGGTAATTTGTAAGTCACCCACGGGAAAAAAGCTCAAAGTAGCTATTTTGGAACAGTTCGATCGCAGATTTGGAGCGATAGAGCAGTCGTTTTTATTGGCTGCATCTACATTGCTGGATCCGCGCTTCAAGAAAATTCATTTTCAGGACCCGATAGCTTTGGATTCAGTTATGAAGCAGATACGAATGGAAATGGCAGAACTTTCAGATAAAAATGAAAGTCAAGGAAGCATTAGTGACGGTTCATCTACTGGAGAAATTGAATTTGACTTTTGGGCCCACCACAAGTCGTTGGTACACAAACGCCGTAAAAAAGACGACCCTTATCAAATTCAGGACGAACTTAGTTTCTTCTTAAATGCTCCTGTTTTGGAGCTTAAACGCAATGTAGTCGATGCCTGGGAGGAGATGAGTACTGTATACCCCCAACTATATATCATAGCTTGTCGCTATTGCTTTCTGATTGGCACTTCTGTACCAGCAGAACGTCTTTTTTCTAAGGCAGCTGCTACACTTACCGAAAAGAGGAACAGGTTAACCACTGAGCACCTGTCTGAGCTACTGTTCCTCAATTCAATACTCAATAACAAATAATAATTAATGTATTTGTTACTTTTTGCTAGGCCTAATAAAATACTAAATAAATAATAAACATAATTTCTACTTTTCTATACAAATAAAAAATCATTTGATTAATCGATTATTTCCACTTTTGTTCGATTAATTTCGATTTATAATCGCCCAGCTAAATTTAATCATATGATTCAATAATCGATTAATGTATATTTTCTGCCATCACTATTCATGAGATCATTGATTGAAGTCATATTTCAGCCAACTGCAGAGTTGTTGAGCTGGCTCCGTTATGCAATATGCAAATGAATCATTTAATATGCGAAACAACAACTACAACAATTTGTTCAATGTTTACTTATTTCTTTTCATTTATGACTACCATTTTTTTTTTTTTTTTTTTTTTGCAATTGCTTAACAACACTTGATTAGCACATTTCATCGAGAGTAAAACATGAAATTGTCGATGCCTAGGCAGAATGTTGTCTATTGTCGATGCGCTAACTAAAAGTAATTTATTGAATTTGTATTTGCTTAACATATTGTGCAGCTGTCAATTTGCGCCTAACAGCGTGTGAGTGTATTCGAGTTAGCTTCCATATATTAGTTAGTACTTCTTCTCTCAGGAAAACAATTTGTAGAAACTGCCTACAAATGGGCGTATCCCATAACCAAATTCAAGTTTTTTTTTGTGTAAACTATTTCAGTTCAAGGTGAACCAGTTATGTCATTCTCACTCACTCACTCAGTCAGTAAGTCACTCAGTCAGTCAGTCATTCATTCATTCCATTGACGACCCGAATACGCACTGTGGCTGTTGTTCGTGAAATTTGATTAAAATTTATTAACTAATTCATGTGCCGCTCAAAAGCAACCATAAGAATGACAATAACAATAGCAAGCATCACACGCTTGTCACATTCCCAGTTGCCGTAATATTTCGGCATGAATCTCGACGGTTTTTTAGCCTCCGGCTGACAGCTCTATAGCCAGGCACGAGCATGATTCGCTTTAACTCAATTTGTTGCTGTTGTTGTTGTTGTTGTCATGGGTGTGTGTAGTGCAGCGTAATTCACTTTTAATTTATTGAGGGTTTACTAAAATTTAAACAAATACATGTTTTAGCTGTCATTAAGGTTTGTTAGCCCAACAGCTGAGAACAGGTATTAAGCTGAGGCTGCAAACAGGCTTAGTCGACTCGCAGATTAGTACCTGTAATACCAATTTGGCTTTATACTCTGAATGGAATGAAGCTAAATTAAATGAGCTGCTTGAAAAGCAATTTAATTAATTCATATTTATATATTTACAAAAATTTTGTCCACCCATTAAGCTTAAATATAAATGGGCCTAACACTGTTGTTAGACTTAAACTTATTTGGTAAATTCCCATTTTGGATAAAACTTCCAATTTACACATTTCTCGCTTATAGAAATATTAAGTTTTGAATTTAAATTTCAAATTGAATAAATTCAGTTTATATATTTTAAATAATAAGTTAAAACCTAAAATTGAGATGTGGAAAACTAGTTTTCGAATGTCGGCTCGTACCGTAGATCGAGTCTCTCAGATTTTGATATTATGCTTGTTCATCAAGTGAAAAGAGTATATGTGTTTAAACCACTCTAACTGCTCGTTAGTCTTTCTGTATGAAAGCAAAGCATTTTGTAGCTATTGAAACTAGAGAATTACAAAGAAGGAACTAGAGAATTACAGAATAAAATATATACTCATTGGTTTCTTAGCATATACAATGTTAAGGTTGTTTGAATACGCCCACTAGGCGTGTGGCAAATACTCGTGTATCTCTTAAAACATGGAAATTCATATTTAAAACACTATTTTACCTAGGACTACATATCAAGAGATTATAATATATACACAAGTTGGCAACCTTCAACCTAAAATATTAGGTATATATATTTAAGCCTATTGAGAATGTGGAAAAAAAAACTATATATTCCAGTTTTTTTTTTTTTTTTTTTTTTTTTTTTTGGTAAAATCATAAAATAATGCAATCTAAAATATATATGTGCTCTATATATGATGAGCCCTGTAATGCATGACTGTAATGCATATATAATACAATTAACTATTTTTGGACTTTGAACATGCATAATGCAGTCGGCCGGGCTTAACTTAACATTTTAATTTGTTTTGCATTTAGCAACCTTGCTCATAATATATTTAACTCCTAATATCATGAGTGCATCAATGCGCTGTGTCATGTCTAATAAAAGCGACAAGCAGGCTCTACAAATTATTTAACAAATTTTTTAATAAAAGGGTGTGAAAATGGGCGTAATGACAAAGCTATTCTGTGTTGGATATATAACATATGTACGTATATCTTTTACGATCAGCTGTATAACTTCAGTGATAAACGACGTCTGAGTGTTCTTTAATTTGTTCTTTTCTTTTCATATTCATTCAACTTTTAGTTCTGAATCAAATATATATTTAGTTCAACATCACTTAAGAAGTCAGTTTATATTTTTACTATATTATGTCTTTTTTTTTAATTTTAATAAGTAGCCATATATATATATATATCTATATGTATGTCTATTTCAAAACTGCATCAACTATACCAGATTGTCAGACTAGCTGTAAACGCCTCTCAGTTGTCAGCTGTAAATCGTCTGAGCTGTCTTGGCAATTAACAAAGTGAATGGATTGGATGGCCAAAAGTGGCGCTGTTAGGTGTTTAAATTAGAAAGGATATACATATACGTATGTTGGCAAGGTGAAAGTGGGCTAGAAGACGGCTGCAGTTCTAACTGCACTTGGCACTGGCCAATTGACAATTGGGTAAAACGTATCTTGGCTACGTTCAAACCTGAATAATATCATTTCATTAAATAATTAAAAATTAAAAATTTAGCACGCAATTCAATTTTTGCACAAACAAATAAAAACACGAACAATATTTCAGGGTCGTGTCACGATTTCGCACGTTTTTTTTTTTTGCTCTTGATCTAATGCGCAATCGATATGCAAATCTCAGGGCCAGAGAATGTAGATAAAATTTGTGTGCTCGCATCGATTGAACTGATACGAAGACATTGAGAGAGACACAAAAACTCACCTTCAATAGGTATGAATTAATCCAATTAGTGAATGTCTTCTTCTGCACACGTTCCTGCTCCTCTGCAATGAGAAATGTCGTAAAGAAAACATAAGAAAATTGTGTACAAACAGTTTCAATGCAATTCGTAATTAAATGTAAGACAACCAAGAAATTGTCAAGCGTCGCGGAAGGCGACAACAACAGATACCTGATAAACAAAAAAAAAAAACAAAAAAACGAGAGATAAGATACATTTCCCAGTAAACAGATACTTTGCTCTATCTTTCTTGCTCTCTCTTTGTCGGCTTTAGGTGTTGCCGACGCTTGTAGCTAATGTTTGCATTAATTGAATTATCAGTGAAATTTTAGAATTCAAGTCAAAGCCTGATGACATCATGTTAGACAAAATGTAGATAGATGTACTATAACGTTAGATATATATAGAGGGTGAACAAGTTGGAGCGTTAGGGAAAGGAATTGTAAAAAAAATGGGACATAATTAGTGACATAAAGTTTATTATTATTAAGTTTAATTAAGCTAGATCTATGCGATATTACATGATTCCAAGAAATGCTTGGGTGTTGCATGGTCAATGTGTGACCAATTAAGAGCAATATTAAAAGAAATTGTAATCAAATATAAAATATTTTATATATTAAGTTGCTGCTGACTTTTTTTTAAATCTAGACCCATGCCATTGTGTATTATGTATAGAACAAAATTTCAAATGTTTTGCTGATAGTGCTTCAAGCATAAATCCCAATTTTAATGACTTTCTAATATTTCATCTAATAAGAACAATTGAGACAATAAATTGCAATCAAATGAAAACATCTTTGATATATTAACTTGTTGCTCATTTTATTTTTTCTGCAGTTTAAGTTCTTGGTGTACGAAGACTTTCTTACACTTCAAAAGGTGCCTATATAAATATAAATATATATTTTTATTTATTTATTTTTTTGAGGAATAATATAATAATAGTATAGAATATAATAATAAAAAAATATATATAATAATAAAAATTTTTCATCTAGTCAACACATGAAAATTATTATTTTTAAAACTACAACAAAACATTATTTATTTTTTTCCTCATATACATAAGTATTATTTATTCCCAAACAAAAAAAAAAAAACATTTGCATCTGTAGGTAGATATTATAGGCACATTCTATATACCTAAAAGTTATTACCATTTCAACTCAAAAATAATTACTTCAAATGTTATTAACCTTTTGCTTTGTGCGTTCGCAATTTCGTTAACATAAACAGCATCATTCTTTGATTACCTTCATTTCAATTTTGTGGCGCACAAAATTTCATATAAATAATAAACAATTCATTAAAGAACAGCAATGTGTAAATAATTAAACAGAAATCAAACTAGACAATGCTAAAAGCTAAATGCTTTGTGATTCATTTCTGTTTGGAGTGCAGCAACGATGGCTGTCATAAGGCGGCAGCTGTCCAAGTCCAAGCATTACCATAATCTTCATTCCAACCAGTCCACATTTCTACACAACATTAAAAAATATGACATATAGTGCGTGGTATTCGATTCTTCAGCTGCTTCTTGCCACTGGCGAGTAGCCAAAACGCATGTCTATAATATGTACCGAAAATAGATTTCAGGCAATTTTTCAAAATGGAAAATTTTCAAACAATTCATAGACAAATAGAATGTGGTTCATATAAAACATTACACAGAATAAATAAATAAATATCGCAGCATTTGACAGACTTCTAGCACTCAAATGTCAAATTTTAGCTAATTGCTGCCGCAATTTACAATGCATGTTAAATTATTACAATGCACATTAGAAGAGATTTATTTTGTTTTTTAAATACTTATTATTTTTTTTTTTTTTTCATTTGCTGCGCGTGTGACGCAATTTTCTGGCACATTTGCAGAAAACTTAAGAAAACAATATTTAAATAGAAATTAGTTCAAGGTTAAACAATTTGCAAGCAACAACAGCTAAGCTAAGCAAGTCATTAATATATATATCACATAAGATCTATAACATATTGTATAAGAATTGAGCAATGAAATTGCAACATTTGCAAATAGAATTCTGCATTTAATATATACATTAATATGAACTTGAGGCAAGGTAAAATATTTGAAATGTTGTCTCGAAAATTGATGTTTAACTATTTCTAATTGCAGCTAAGTATTTTTATGTGTCTAAGAGACTAATATTTTATATAATAAATGGGCCAAGACAATACTTATTTAAAAACACGTGATTTGTTCAAAAATTATAGAGAATTTGCTATTTTAAATTTAATTATTTATATATACATATGTTGTTTGGCGTTATCTTACTACTCATGATGCTCTATTTTAAATGCTCTGTTAATTATTGACAGCCAATTTTCCAGTTAGCTTGGATGTATTTTAAGAAGCTGTTCTACAAGTTTTGCCTATTTAAAAAAAAAAAAAAAAAAGTTAAAACTATGGGATACTTTGCTCCCAATTGGTGTTCATACCCTAATTCCATTGAAAATGGGACACGCATATAAATTTTGCAGTGAGGCGTTACAAATTTTGTGGTCGAATTGCCAGTCCCACTGGGGACTGGCAAAGATATATACTGAGGCGTAGATATAAATATTTGGTTAGTCCTTAAAAGGAGTCTGGGGTAAAGTAACTTTAAAATGGATACCTAAGCTCAAAAAATGTGAAAATTACAGGGTATCATATTAGCTACAATAAGATTTTTACTTGTGCTCGAAACTGAAGGACTATAGGAAGTATATATAAAGTCTGCTTCAAGAGCCAGCAGAAGATGAAAACAAAATTTATTAAAATTAAATTGTCCCATATAAAACAAACAAAAATAACAATATTTTTTCGATATTAAATTCACAATACTTTTGAAACGCACCTCATTTGAAAATTGTTCAAGAACAAAAACATAACTCATATTAATGACTAATGCTAATTATTTCCGTTAAAAATCGAGTTTTAAATATGGGAGACACTAAGCTCTAATCCCCTTTAATAGTATTCAGGCAAAATATCTCTTTCAGCTTTCAGCACGTTTTGGCCTATTAAGAAGCATATATACAACTACATATATCTCTATACATATGTATGTATATTTGTTTTTGATGGTCACTAAATTGTTGTGTCCAAATTCGAGTTGTTTTGGCCAAAATGCTTGCTTTGCTACCTACTCGTCTTGCAAATTAATTAAACCTGAAATTTGAGGTCTCAGGCAACAAAAACGACGCAATGGGAATAAATTATAGGCGGCCAAAATCAAATCTGGTTATTGCTTTTATCGGCATTTACTTGATTTGTTCTTCTTCTTCCAATTTGAAAACTAGTTAACAGCTGAATGTACATATGTTTGTATTTGATTCTAAAAATATAATTCAATGTTGATAAATTTGACTTGTTCTTTTTTTTTTTTTTTTTTGCTAACTCACAATTTGTGTTTGCATTATAAATATTTGTAATCAGCAAATACTTTCGCTAATTGTTGCCAAGATATGGAAACAAAATGCACTTGAAAAACAAATAGTAGATAACACCAAATTAAACCTACATTAAAAATAAAAATAACAAATAAAAATACTTATCAACAAAGCAACGAAGATTAAATACCCTAGCTGATATGTGTATGTGTGTACTTATAGATATGCACATACATAAACTTAGTCATAATTTTAAATTTTTAACAAGTTCCCATTTTGGCAGAGATGAAGAAAAATAGTTAAGAGAAAGGAAATTTAGAGAGGGAATATATATAGCAGAGAGAGAGAGAGAGAGAAAGAGAGAGAGAGAGAGAGAGAGAGAGAGCGAGAGAAAGACCGAGAAATTGCTGAAGCTTAAGCTTACTCAACTCCATCAATTTAAACTAGATTAATGTCTGTAATGTACCTAATGAATGTATTCAATATATTTTATAGTACTGATATATAACAAGTTATCTAATCATCTATAATTAGACATTACTAATATATACACTTGAGAGTTGAGACTATACATCTATATAATATAAGCAAAAATTGAGAACGTTTTTACTTAAAGTTTTTTGCTCTCAATTTTTAATTACAGAAAAGTATTTTTTTTTCCAATTTTTCAGGTAGAATAATTGCTCTCAAACGTGACTTAAACAAATAAATATTAAAAACTTATTTAAAATTATAAGCTAGAAATATATATGAGAATTGTGCTCATATATTTTTTTCTAGCTTTCTAACTCTATTTATAATGCACAGCAGCCAATAAAAAAATATAATTAAATATAAGCAAAAGTATAATTGTTAAGCTAAACAAAAATTATACAAAAAGTTAAAACCAAGAGAATAAAAAAGCCAGTATTTTTATGAAAATATAAAAAGAAAAGTAAAAGCAATATACATATTTTATTTTTTCAATAAAATAAATCAATCAAAAGTTCTAAAACAATGAACAGCGCCAACTGGGTTAAGCCCTAAATAGAATACAAACGTTTAGGTTGAATGACTCGGGGATATCTTGTAAATTTCAATTTCTAACCATGTAAAACCCAAATAGAAACAAAAAGCTGCAAAAGCTCAACAGAAAGAATAGAAAGAAAACCCTCGGGCAGAGCCAAAGACCAAACAAACATAAATTATTCAAAAGCAATGCAAACAAAACAAAACAAAGAAAGGGAACAACAGTATTTTGTAGATACATATATTTTTTTCAATGGTTCACTCAGTCAGTAAGTTAATGATCATAATTATAATGATGCGGCTGCTTATTATTATTTACGCTTTTTTTTTTTTTTGGTATTCAAAAAGCAAAACTTAGCTCAGTTAAATGGCGTTCAAATGAAAAGTAATAAATATATATACATATATATGTATATTTATGTGTAAAAGTTGCAAACTGTAAACAATTTTCAAATTTTCTACCAATTTTATTAAGCGTGAAGAAACACCTCTAAAAAGGCAGAACAAAAGTCTGAACTGAAGTACAGTAAGTAAAAGTTTGAAGCTGGCCTCGTTGCACTCACACACACATATGCACAACCAAAGCTGTGTGTGTGTAAAAGAAATTACACATACAAACCGATAGAAAACAATTGTGCAAATAAAGTGTAAAAATAGTTTATTTACGTTTATGCAAAGCCCCCAAATTGTTTGGCTTTCCCCTAACCAAGAGCCAAAAAAAAAGAGAGAAAAAAATTCGATCGCATTTGCATAAACAAAATAACGCCGAAGATGTTGTAAATGCGAGGCTACCCCAGGGGTACTTAGGGGCATTCCATTGCCATGTGATATAGCACATAGCTAGAGATTAACCATATGCTAACGGAAATGTTATATGGCGATGCCAGTGTGGTGTACTAGCATTTCCGTGGCTATAAATAATTGTTTATTTGCCTTAAAGCATTGCAAGTCTTTTTGCTAGAGCATTTTTATGGAAATTTTGTAGATTGTAGAATGTATTATATGTACACATAATAAGTATTGATTATTCCTATTGATATAATTATTATATTTTGTATTTTTGTGTTATATTATTATCTTTTGATTGATTACTATTTTTATTATATTTTATTTTATTGTATTTTTTATTTTTATACAGAATAATGTAACAGCTAAAAAGCCTATCATTGTAGTTGGCATAATCCGTCATAAAATACTATATACTATATGTACTTTAGATAATACTAATACAATTATTAGTAATTATTTTTAGAAATTTTAGTTTATTTTTTATTAAAATATAATTAATAATAAAAGATAATCTAAAATTTGTTAGATTACTTGAGCTTGAGTCTTTATAGTTTAAATTATCATTTTATTAAAATGTAATCTATAAAGTATATAGTAACACCTTAGCTAAAGCCACCCAAGTCCATCTCTCTAGTTATTTTAATAATTATTGTATCAACTGTTTAAATTCGTTATTTTACTTTATTTACGCTCGATGAGTTCGCCAAGGTGTGTTCCCGCTGATGGGGCCTTACACCTGTGGGCGACAAGCGATCGACAAATTTAGAATTTATGCGATTAAAGATACGTTCATTGTTGCAATTTACTGAACAACTCAGATGAAATATTTTACGCTTGAATACGTCTTTTCACAGGTTGCTAGGCTTCGCTTCATTCACACATCCGCCACATTTGCAGTGGCATGTCATAAATTGTATCTATTAGATATACACACGCGTTATGAATTGCGTCATGTCTTTAAGGTATAGATATATACATATAATATATCTACTAAATTTATTTATTTATTCTATTAATATGATTCACTAAAACCAGCAGATAGCAAAGGCAAAAACAAACGCAAATAGATGATTAAGCACTCGGTACCCACTGAAACTCTTCATGCTGCTTTCCCATTTGGTGGGCCTCATAGAGAGAGAGAAGAACCACACCATAAAAAGATTTCAAAAGACAGCCCACGATCAGCTGAAATGGGCAAAACAAAAACACAGTTTTTGCATACTTATCTTGATGAGGTTCTTTAAAGAACAGCAACCTACCACATGCTCAACAGCTGTCCGTCTTAGCCCACTTCTACGTGGGTGTCTTTTCGCTTTGAAGAAGATTTTTCGAGCAAAAACTTTTCAGGTCAAGTTTTAGTTTACTTGGGAAAATAACTCAAGTTAAGTGCGCTGACAGTGAATGGATGGTGTGCACTTGAGAAAAATGCACTTCGTTAAACTTGTTTCGCTTCTTAAATTACAAATCGCTGTTCAAATTTCAATAACAATCACACTCGGTGGGGCGCCAACTTCTCGCTCGATCTCGCTCTCGAGTTGTCGCAACCACATTTTAGGCATCAATTAAAATGCTATAGCTAAATCTATAGACCAGTACACAATAAATATTGATACTGACAGCAACAACAACAAAGTCAAGCAGCATCAATAAATAAATAATTCAATGCGATGATCTCACAGAGACAAACAGACAGAGGGACAGAGGAACAGAGGGACAGACGCACAGACTGACAGACGAATGGACAGTTGTACGGCTGCTGATTGTTCTGGGCTTTTGACAGACGGATTTGAGAGATAGATAACGCCATTTAAGTATTGGGTTTGTACCCTATTAGAACTGAATGAATGGGGTGTTATATACTGTAGAGTCAGAAGCAGAAGTATTTTAATACATATATTCCCTAATTTGCTTTGTATAATAATTTTCGTTTATTTTTAAAACATTATCTGAATTTCTGCTATATTCAAAGATAACAGAATATAGCAGAAATTCAGAAAAAAATAGTATTTCGATAAATATCGATTTCTGTATATTTTCATTTCCCTCTCTATACCAATTTTTTGTTTGTGCGATAATAAAGTAAACTCCAATACTACATCATAGATATCATTACTGGTATATGCAAGTTCAAATAAAATGAATTAAATTTTTATTTTAGATCGATTATTATCGATTATGCTCTACCATTCCAAATTTTATTTTATTTTATATATAAACAGCTAATATATAAATATTATATATATGCAAACATAGTCAAATTTTATTTCAGAAATTGTTAATATATTGGACTCGTATTAACCGGTTAAATCTTTGTGCAGATCTGATAAATATCGTGTACTAGTAATAGTAGGTCACTTCAATTAGTAGTTCAATTTATCCCCATACGCAAAATCTTAAATAATCTCAGACAACATCAACTACCATTACTATTTGTATTACCATATGCATAGAGTATCTGGTAGTCGTTCTATCTCGTCTTTATTACTCATTTATAATGTCATTTCTAACAATGTTTGCATGTTTGTTTATTTTCATTTTCGTTTTCATGTAGCATTGAGTATTGGAATTGTATGTCTGTCAATAAAAAGCATAATCACATAATCACATTCATATTCAAATGATGAAAGCTAGCTTTTCGGCACTGAATTGTGGCTTGAATGCTTCATGGAGAGAGGGGGATGAACCTTGTGTTGACACAGTAACTGATATTCAGCGGTATTTTCGCCAATAGCATTCGCATGACTATTAAATATGCATTAAAAGGCAACTCTTGACTCTTGGTTGACCTCAAAATTGGACGCTGTTTGTACCTTAATGAAAAGCACAATAAAACTGTAACGCAAATAGGCAACCAAGCAACGAGCCAATCAATAGTTTTATAGATACTATATATACATATATAGTTATGTATGTCTATACACATACTAGTATATGGCATGTCAATTAGCATACAGTTGACATGCCATGACAAACAGTTTATAAATTTATTAAGAGCGCCCCAAAGTATCGTGTGCCGATATCTATCCCATAACACTCAATCACAAAACTCCCATGTTGTGCATTCAAAGTCCCAAGTTTTTAAGCTGAAAAACTAAAGCAAAGAAGAAACTAAATAAAATGGCCAAAACACGCAATCTAAACATATTGGCAGAGTGCCGTTGACGTTAACAACCAGATTCCCCTGCTATAAAGAGTATAAATATATATATTTTATATATGTATATATATATTTTTGTCTTATATATATGTATATAGAGAAAAGCAAGAAATGCACGCAAACTTTATTTATGCCAACTAATTGTCACATTAAATTGACTAACGAAATAAACGGTTGAGCTAAAGTTACGGCACGATTTGTAGATACTCCTTTTTTCTAGATTTTCTAGAGGAATTTTATCATACTGTATCAGTTATTAACATTTTTGAACTTTAAGTTAGCTTAACAAGCCAAGTCAAAATAAATCAACATTTTTACGATAAGAGTAAATGATGTAAGATATCTAAATTAAACAGTGATAAACTTGGAACTGCGTATGTCAAGAATAAGTGTATACTCAAAATTTCAGGTGTGTAGCTCTTGGCTCGCTTGATATGCAGCATACATATTAACAATATATTTATCTCGAAAAGAACTTCATCTGTATGATGAGCATACTTGTATATCTTTAGCTCTTCCTGTGGCATGCTAAAATGGTTTACTTTATTTCTTGCATTATTTTCATTCGGTTTTCATTTAACAGGTAAGTGATTGTGGCTCGATCTTATCTTAAATCTTTGATATTAAATCTATGTCATTATTGTATGTCTAGGGTTCTAGATCGTTTGCTCTGTGAACTTCGGTTGAACTTTATTTTACTGCTCATAACGAATTTTACGTTCACTTTAGTCGTATTTTGTTTTTATCAAGTACTTCTACACTGAGATTTTACTTTATCAAGAATAGAAAGACTGATTGCATCGTTCTATAGATAAATCAGGATAGATAGCATATTAACTGTATAGCAAATTAAAGTAATATATTATAATAAAATAATATAATATAATATATAAATATAAACAAGTCTTGTAATATTTATAAATAAATAAATACTGAGGCACATTTGCAGCTTTACAAAATTACAATTTTACATCCTATAGAAAACGATGCATTGATTAGACTCATTTAATATAAAATTCCCATCGATGTATAACGTAATATTTATTTATATTTACATTCAATTTATAGCTTAATCGCTGCAGGCTAAACAAAATCTACTAAATACATAACAAGCAAAATGACCCCATTCAACTGCAAACATTGAAAGTGACAAATCAAAAGCCACACCTACTTTGAACACATATAAAATGATATACTATATATATATATATATATATATATATATATATATATATATTAATAGATACGCATAATTAGAGCTGTAGATACGTTTGTGTAGACAGACCAGTTGGTGAGACAATTAGACACTTAATTGCTTGTTGTGCTTAACATAATAACAGAGCAATAGGAGGTCACATAATAGCCTGAAAGCCGAAGACCCAAACGGCAAAACCCGCTAAACCCTACAGCCAGACAGCAAACCACCCGCAGACCCCAACTACCCTTTCATTTTTTGGGTGGTTGCTTCGAGTGGTTTTTGGCTGCCAATGAGTTGTGTGTGTGGGGACTAGGGAAAAAAAAGAGGTAACAGCCAGTTGCTGCTTGCCAACACAGTTGGGGTAAATATACATAACAAACGCACTGTATGCGCATTTTTATATACCTACATATAAATAATGTATAAACTGTCAAGTCAAAAGTTTTAGCATATACTATATAACGAGCCGATAGCCTAAGCGCCAACAGCAACAGCAGCTGATGATGATGTCATTTTGGGCACAAAAAATATATCGATTGTCTTGGCAATAATTTATTTAGTAAACACACACACAAACACACACATACGCAGCCGGACATACCCCAAAACCACAGAAGTAATTCCACAAATTGACCTTGACATTCAATGACCACAACTGACCAGCCCCATCTATAACTGCAGTTTGAGATCTCATCTGATGGAAGCAATAACGAATAATGACAACTCATGATTAGACTCCTACAGCAAAAGTGTGTTAAAGATAATATTTATATTTATATGTGTCAATATTAAATGCTTTTACAGTAATCACTGGCTACGGGCGACATTTAGAGATTAAAATTAGCTCAGAGATTTTAGCTTGAATTTGATTTATAACCCAACAAAAGCTTTATTATTTTAATAAGTTAAATATATTATATATATATATATATATATATATATATATATATATATATATATATATATATATATATATATATATATATATTTTATTTATTAATTATTTTTTTATCAAATGTATTTATTCATTTATTTTTTTAAAATTTATTTTTAATATTTTTTTAAAAATTTATTTATATATATAAAAATTTTTGTATTATATATATTTTTTTTAAATTTTGGTTTAACAGTTTTAGTAAATTTTGTTTAATTTTTTTTTTCTTTCTTTATAGATTGATTTCTGACTTTTAAATACGATTTTAAAATTATTATATATATTCATGTATATTTTTAATAAAGTTGGTTGGTTAGTTCCTAAATTTTATATAAAAAATTCCTTACAATTTTTTTTTAACTAAAAATTTTTTAAGCAGAACCACAAAAATTTATTGATAAACTTTGAGAATCCCTAAATTTGATATAAAAAGTTCTAGAAATAATTTTTGATTTTTTTAAATAAAAATTTTTCAAGATGATTATTAAGTTTCCGCAGAGAAATTTGTATATTCAAATATAATATTATAAAGATATATATATGTATATACCCATATACATGTATATCGTATTCTATGCTAATGATCAAAATAACTCAAATAAATATATGTCAAAACGTTTTCCGTTAAATGTTTATTAATTCAGACTCTGAATTTCAGAGAGATGAGGCAACAAAATTAATATTTTTTCTATTGCCTACAAATGAGACGTTCGAATGCCTAATTCGTCATTTCATTTAAAACGTTCGCCGAAGCGACATTCCAATTGATATTTTATTATCATTCTAAAAAGTTGTCAGTTAATTGCGTTAGACAAAATCTATAAAACTGAACATATTGTTTTGTGTTACATTTAGATTGGCTGAGTAGTTATCTATATAAAACCAATTGTTGAAATAGCAAAGTATCAAGAAATTTTAGACAACAGGAGGAAATAACTGAATGGCTCTTCCGTAATTTTTTAGATTTTTATTTTGACGAGATTTTGTTAGACTTTGATTCAACTAAATCTGTTTTATTTATAGCATTCAATTAATCATGTTATTCAAATCTACTTTCCTTAGTGAAATATGAGAGGATTTCACAATTTAAACACCTCACTTGACTACCAAATAATTGATTTCATTTCTATTTACTAAGCAAATATATTAACACCTGCCCATGTAAGCTTTAGGCAAATATACAAATACCAAATCGGAAGCTAAACAGTGTGAACAAATGAAATATCTTTGTACTTTGCGCTTCAACCTATGTTAGCTTATCAGTGTATAATATAATATAATAATATAATATATATACATATTCATATATATATATTGCAACAAAATAGAATTCGCAAATTAATTATTATATAACACACATTGCTGATGCGATAACAAAACTGAAACCAAATTATTTGGCAAGTAAATAGTATGATATGACTGAAAGATTGAGAGCTACAAAAAATTAATCGAGCCAAGCTAATAGAAAGAGTACAGCTGATATGTCAGTAAAGATCGATTACTTGATAGAATAGGAATGAGTAGATAATGTCAAATGAATCTGCAATGCGGTATTGAAGAGTACAGACTCAATCGGTTTAAATGAACCAGATCCATTAGCATATTCATATGATCTAGTTCAAAAATTCGAATCAATTTTTTGAGATTCAATTATTAAATCATTTCAATTGAATTGTAAAATATGTTTTAGATTAGTTATAAACGAACCGGTGGAATCGACCCACTTGAGTTGTAAAAAAATTTTTAGTTTAGTGGAATACCATCTATAAAAATATTTGGTTTAAGGAAGTTTTTCAAAAACATTTTTTATCCTAAATTTACAGAATTCCGATTTATAAACTGAAACCACTTTTATAATCTTTGCTTCCACCACATTTATATCTAGGAATTAAGCACTTTGGCTAATTTTACCTCGTTTCTCCTTGATGTGGCTATCGTACTGGGAATTGCTGCGTGCGAAATTGATCGACGCCATGGTGGATTGGAACTCCTGGTATTCGTGTTCGGGTTCGTTGGTGTGGGTGCTGCGGTTGTTACTTTGTTGCGCTTGAGTCTGATAATCCTGACGCAGACTCTTGCTAAAAGTACCAATGCCGCTCAATGCATGCGCCGACGAGGGCGTTGTGGACCGCGTGGGCGTGGACACAATCACAAGACTGCTGGCCGGCACGCCCTCAGTATCGGAATCGTTATCGATGACGTCGGTGTTCGCGTCGTCGCTGATGCGTATCTGCGAGGCGGTAAACGAGATATTGCCAGCGTTACTCGGACTCACATTCGAGTCAATAAAACCGATTGATTTACGCGACGTTGAGGACGTGGAGGACCGTTCGGACCGCTCGGACCGTTCGGATTGTGTGGTCGTTGTCGTTGTGCTGGTTATCGTTTTGTGGCTAACAATTTTTCGGGATTCTTCCGTCGAAGAACCGCGCAATTGGCACGTTGCAGCTGGACTAAACACCTCGTCCGGCGTTACTGTTTGCGGTTGCTCCTTCGTGCCAATCGGCGTGGATGTTAGCAATGTTTTTGTTGTTGATTTTCCCGTTTGCCATGACAGTTCGCTGGGACGCGTTGCTCGTTGTTGTTGCTGTTGGTGTTGTTGCTGTTGCTCCTGGTGCTGTTGTGGCGTCTCGTTGCCACCCACTTGATACGTTGTTTGTTGGTACAAACGCTGACGCCTGCGTGGGTTGCTACCCACGGTAATGTCAATGTTACCCGTTGCCATAGCATCCTCGTCCTGCCCACCAAACTGACGAATGCGTGCTCGGACCGAACCGTCAGTTTCATCGTGTTGCTCGCCCTGTTCACCACCGGCTAGCGGCGACTCCGGCTCATCCTCCAATTTGATTAATATACGTCTGCCACCCGCAGTCATATCGACGCTGTGCGGCGAAGTGACACTCGAACGTTCGCTGGACACACTGGAACGTGACCAGGAGGGTGAATCTCGTGGCGAGACATAACCCTCCCCATGGCGATAGATTTTCTCTTCGGCATAGCCCCCATCACTGGTCCTCGAGGAGGTGATGATGGTGCGCACACCATCCGCCGCCTGCACTTCGCGCACAGTGCGCTCGCCATCCAGGAAACGCTCCAATTCCATTTGACGTGACAAATCCTTTTTCACAGTGCGTCGAGTGGTGCGTAGAGTGACATTGAAAGGCGACAGCTGATCCTCCACATTGCCCAGCTCAGCGCCTGGACTTATGCGACTGGTGGTCTTCAAGGTGACATTGAACGGACTGGCCGTGTGCTCGCTGGTCACCTCGACGCGTCGCGGAGTCGTGTGACGCAGTTGCACCTGCTGAAAGGCCAGCTTGGCTGCCTCCGCTTCGGCCAGACCACGTTGTCGCTCCTCACGCAAACGTCGCTCAATTTCGTGCACATCAATATCAAAGGGATTCTCCTCATCGTAATCGTCCCTCTGCTGCTGACGCAGTTCGTCCGTGCCCAGCTCGGCTGGGCGTTTGCCAGTGCCATCGGACCACACCTTCTCATATTGGGCCACTTTCTGGCGCAAGCGATGCGGTGGCGGCGTCGTCTCCAATTGTAGATCGCTGGTGCTGCTGGAGGTGGTCAGTGACGTGGTAATGGTCTTCATATACGTACGCGTCACTGTGGACGTCTCCAGCTGTTTGGTTGCCGATGTCTCCTCCTGCTGTTCGACATTCTCAGTGGTTTTCTGCTCATGCGCATGACGACGTCGAACAGCTGGTATAGGGGGCACGTCCTTACCCACATCAATGCTAGCGCCGGCATCTATGGTTGGATCCTTATGCCTGCCTGGATCTGTGCTATCGGCCATGATAGCATCGGTTTTCTAATACGCTTGTCCTTAGGCCAAAATGTCATTTGGGTTCGCTAGCCACAGCCTTGTCCTTTTGTCCTGCTTCGCTATTGCCGCTTCGCTTGGCAGCCCAAATGCAAAATTGATTTTTCTCACGCAACGCACAACTACAACAACAAGAATAATAATAACATCAGCTTTTCGACTGAGTTTTCCTCGCTCGGGAACAACCCCCGTGTGCCCTTCACTTTTTTTTTTGTGTTTTTTGGTCACTGATGGCCCGCTCGTAATTCAACTGTAATTTGTTAAAAGCACACCACACACAATTTTTAATCACCGAAGCTTTTTGGATTTTAGATTTTCGGTTTTTCTTTTCTTCTATCTTCTTCTGGTTTTATGACACAATATGATATCACATACAACGACGGTGTCGTTAGATAAAAAACACGTATTTTATTCGTATATGCCAGAGACACAAATTTAATTTAATTTAGTTTTCGGCAAAATTCTATAGTCCACTTCTCCACACAATTAAACTCAGACTAAAATGGCATGCCTTCGGCAAGCAGACAACATATATTATAGTCGAGCTTCAGGTTTCATTTGTTCCGTTTCCAATCCGCTGTTGTAGAAAGCCGGTTCGATACTGAGTCGTCGTCGTCGTCGCCATCGTCAATGTGCTGCGCCTTGTCCAGAGACCAACAGCAGCGGCAGAGCCACCAGCAGCAGCAGCAGCCCAGAGTACTGGCTGGACTATAGTAATCGTAGTAAAGCTCAAATTTCACTGAGAGAGCGTGAGCGTAACGAGAGACGCTGCGCAAAATGTTTTTCAGTATTTTTTATAAGAAGAGAGCAACACGTATACGAATCTGAGAGCAAATTTATGTTATTTACGCATTGTGATGGATGTTTACCCACTCTGTGCTTACTGCTACGGCAGCACGTACTACCTTTGAACTGTCGCGACGGCTTGTGCTATTAGAGCATGGGCGAAGTTAATGATTGTTTTAAAAGGGTCAAATATAATATTATTAATATAATATATTAAATTATCATTCAGCTTGTAAGGTATAAAAGTTTTTACTGAAGTAACGCTAGATCCACTGTGCTGTAGATTTTATTTTTGAAAGACTTCTATTTACATATCATCATATATATTTTTTAGCAATCAAAAATAAATAAATAAAAAAATGTATTATATAATTATTAAAAATTATTGACATCCATAATTAAAATTTTATTGTTTATTTATTTATGTTAAAAAATTAAATTTTATAATTGTTCGAAAATTATTGACACCCCACAGTTCTTGATTCTTGATTCTTTTATAGGTATGCATATTTTCTAACCCCCCTGAGATTTCATACATTACTAAATAACGACGACACTGAAACTGCCCTACGACTATGCAAAGTGCCGATACGCAAAAAAGCTCTTCTACTTTTTTATTGGGCAGTAAAGGTTTGAATGAGCACTGTAACGTACGCTCTCAGTTACTTGCGCTCTCATTTACTTGCTCTCTCAATGTCATAAGTCATTCATACGCTCTCACACACACGCTCTCTCACTGTCTCTCTCTCTCTCTCTCTCTCTCTCTCTCTCTCTCTGTCTGCCTACACTTCTGCATGCCTATGTATGCGTGTGAAGCTCAAGTACAATTTAACTTCTTATTGCGTTTTGCTATGTTATTGTTGTTTTCTTACGTCTTCTGTCTGTGACATCATGAGCGTGAGAAAATACCAATTACACACAGTGCTGGGTGGTTGTTTGTAACAAACATACAAACATAGAAATGCACTCACACAAGCTCAGAGATGATATATGTATGTATGTATGTATATTGGTATGTAATTCGACACTCGCTCGAATAGCGATTACAAAGTATTTGGCAAACATGTACCGTTTGCTTTTTCGAAGTGGCGCTTGCATAGCAAATGTGGGTCATCACATAATAAAGCTCAACTTACAGCGTTTAATGAAAGTCATTCATGAAAGCGCGATCGGCCGCCCGTCACAGAAACCAAAACAAATGTTTATTTTTTGAGCTTACATAATCATCGTTTGTGTTTATCACATTCAAACAAACAAGTTTTTGGAGCCACATATTGAGCTAGGCTAATGACGTCACGCTTTGGTGATTGCATTCCAGTTGATTGTTGTTGTCAAACTAGAAGTTGACCTTAAAGCCGCGGCAAATTTGTTATGCCAGACATATATGTATTTATAGAAACAAAATAATAAACTAAATCTGTGCATTCATATGTACATAAGGTCGACTAATGTTTGAACTAATGTTGTAAATACTTAATAAGTTCAAAACAAAACTCATCTATCAATTCTTACTCAACTAACAGGCAGCTCCAATAACATTTCAGCAAAAAAGATCCACGTAAAGTGGATAGAGAAATGCTCTCTACCGTAGCGCTGCTCTCTAGGTATAAAGATCCCCATAAAAACAAACACTTAAATCTTTTTAACAACAACGCGCACATGAATTAATTGGATAAACAATAGTGGCTACAACATCTGGACAGCTCACAAACAACAACAACAGAACAAGAGAATAACAACAACAATAATGTAAATTTTATTAGACAACGTAAAGCAGAGTGTGGCTGTAAAAATGTGAAGAGGCAGCACACTTGATAGGGCAACTGAAGTGTGCCTATAAATAGCCAATGTTATTTTAATCAAAGCAACAGCTGCTGTTAAACGTTTAACAGAAGCTGTTAAGTTTGCTTTATTGCACTGTGAATTGAGACACTGAAAAATTGGCTTAGGTTAAGAGATTGTTATTCATTATGTCAATACTACCAAATCAAATACTATAATATGCAAGTAATTATTTTTTTAAACAGAAAGTCTTATCTATAAATATTATAACAATTAATAGAGTAGTTTAAAAATAGAAATAGAGAAAACATAAGTTCGCTGGAAATAAAATATATATATATATATTCTACATGTTCTATTTATATAATGCTCAATAAAGTTAAATGAATAATATCTTTCTCTTTTTTGAAATGTATCAATTCGTAAGTTTTATAAAAAAGCAGTGAATATATTTATGATTTTATAAACATATTGAAATCTATTTCACTTCATACGCATATATTTATCATCCATCAATCTGCATTTCTTTCTGTTTAAGTTTGAGCAAACAAAAAATTTTCGCATAAACATTTGTTTCCTATTTTCACATTTGGGTTTTCAGCACTTTTCAATATTTTTGGTTTGGCTAAAAATACTTTTTTTGGCCATTTATTTCGCACCTAACCATAAAGTTGGGCACTTTAATGGAAAGGCAAACGATTTTTTTTTTTTTTTTTTTTGTGAAAAATATTGACTCAAGCACTAAAAGCGCTTTTGTAAACAGACATTCTTCTAGAGTCTAAACTATAAACATATATACATATATAAATATAGGTATCCGCTCAAGCATCAAATAAATGAGTCGAAAAGTCAATTAAAAATGAAACCAAGAAAGAGAATTGAGTTCCTTTAAAGATTTGACCAACAAAATATTTGCACAGAAATTAAGCTATGTAAACCATTAAAACTATTAGCCATCAAAATATTTTCGAGCACACTCACACATGCTCACATACACTCACACAGACACAATTACCAGAATCATAAAAAGGCAATTAAAAATCGCACTGTCAACAATTTTGATTTGTTTGAATTGCGGCATTTGCATATGTCTCAAATATATCTATCTATCTATATATCTATAGAATATGATTCGTGACCGATTTTTACGTGCAGAATTTATTAAAATTAGTTTCGAAAGATCTATTTATAGCTATGTATTTCATATGTTTGCCATTTGCTTTTGGGGGCGTATATATATAGACAAAAATTTAACATCCCGAATAAACCCACGTCATAATAGGGAGAAAGATAGAAATGTCTATTTCGATTATAATACAATTTTATACATGCGAATCTAGTTGGCTTATGTAGCTTACATTTATGTTGTTTTAAACAAGGCAGACAAATTATACGAAAATTTCTTATATTTATTTTTCAAATATATTTATTTTGTCAATTTCACTGAACTTCCCATTAATCTGAAATAAAATATTAGCAAAGTATTATGTTTTCGATTAACTAATATAAATAAAAAACTGTTATCGATAAGTATCGATATTTCAAAAACCTTAAATTAAACTAACTGTTCAGCTTAGTTTAGACGAGGAGACTATATATATATATCTGACTAGAATTGGGAGACTTCGTATCATATCATACACAGAGATGTACCAACAGTCAAAACAGGGCAATAGACACTTAAGCAAATAGACAAAAACCCATCTAAATTACTTGACTGTCAACTAATAAAACAGCAGCAGATGCGTAGACTAAAACGTTGAAGCCACCGAGAGCTGTACTTCAGAGTGATCTAAAATTAAATTACTCACACTAATTATTATCTCAAATTTAGCTCTGATCTAAAATTAAATTGCTCATACTATGTATTATCTCAAATTTACCTCTTATCTATAAAAAAAATTGCTTGATGTCAAAAAATAATTGCAAAAAAAGATTAGTAAATATTTATATATAATTTGATCATATTTATATATAATCCTCCTTGTATTAAATTCTAAGTGGTACATCATTATATTACTACCAGTTAACAGCTTAAGTTTACTTCTCACCTTCTATTTCTATACTCTATATTGAACCTTATAGCTGCTCTAATGATCACATTTTGTTGTACTAAATGAAAACCTGTCGCCTTTTACTTTTATTTTAAATTCCTTTATTTTTAATTTCAGCACAAAATCCCTCTTAAAAATAGATCACATATATATGGTATATATATGTGCACAGATGAGTGCACTGAGAAAACCCAGAGAAACGACAGAAAAGCTGAAAATCTTAAGGGAAAATCAAAAATGAAAAACGAAAAACTCTATTTTTAATCACTTTAGCGGCGTGACAAGACAAGTTCGAGTAAATTGAAAACAAAACGAAAAACGGCTCAGAATGAAAATAGCAGGAAAAGCAGGGCGAACGAATCGACTAAATATAGCAGAGTCATACCCGATTCCCTAGATGATATTTTATACCAAACTTGAAGCATATATATATATATATATATATATATATACATATACACACGATTAGCTCGTGTTCTTTCTTTTTGGCCGGCTTTGTTGGCTAACAAGACAATTGCAGCAACAACAACAAAGAGCGAGGCTAATGCAATTTATAAATAACAATATGAAGGCAGCATTTCCCCCGTGACATCAGCGCCTGCATCATTCGAACATGAAAACTTATTTTCACTCGTTGCCTTTGTCTCTCTAAACAGCTTTAATTGTACATACATACACATACATCCATATGTACATACATGCGTCTATACATCAATAGCAGACGCGCCATAGACGAGCTGCGTTTCAATATAGAAAAAAGTGATCTCATTGCCATTGTACCTAGTTAGAGATATATAAATGCATATAGACAGACATGCATACATATATACATACATTTACTTCTACTTAATACATCTATTCAAGTCGTATAATCAACAAAAGGCTTTAATACTCGTAAGCCTTGTCGACAGCTAAGTGTGATCACCATTTTGCGTTTGACTTTGGTTTACAGATCACATTTACATCGCGGCTTTGAGTCAATTGCGTTAACAATAATACAATCTCTCAACAAGATAAATTAGTTTAGTTTTTTTTTTTTTCAAATTTGAATTTAACGTTCATCTTTACAAATTTGCAATCTTAAATAAAGCAGGAATATTTTATATATATAAGCAGACTAAGTCACTCAAGAAGCGCCAACTCTATTTAAAATATTTAAAATGGGAATTTAATTTAAAATTCCCTTCATTAACTTATAGAATACTGCATTCGCAATAGGAATATGTATTTGTCTGGCACACATTATATATATGTGGTAAATTTATTAAATATACTCAAAGACATCGTGGGTAATTTTAGAGGACTTTTGGCGCAAGCGAAGACCTTTTGTATTACATATATTTATAATTGACTTTTTCACGCTAAGCACTCAATTAATAGGGAATTTATTAAATACTGCAAAAAGTATGGGTAATTTAAGGAACATTTTTTAAGGAAATTTTGTGGGATATTTATGCATAGGTAAATTATTTTTGAGAAATTTAACTTTATTATTGATGATTTTTTAATAGACTTTTTGCCTTTATTAATCAAGCATTAATTAAGTGCTAAGACTTAATTAATAGAAAATTTATTAAATTCTGCAATTAATTAAAAATATATATATATTTAAATAATTTTTGGGAAATTAAGTGAAAGTTTTAACCAAAGATATTTAAAATAAATTATATAAGTACATACATATGTACGAATTGGTAACAGATATATATATCATTAAATTTACTATATATCTATATTTCTATAATATACATATGCAGTATAAGAATAAGTATAGATATACAGTATATAACAAATATTTTATATTTTTGCCTTTATGACTTGGCAAGTGAATAGAGTGAATATTAAATATTTCCGAAAACAATAATTTATATTTCAGAAAATTGTAAAATACAGAAAATTAAATGATTTTAGTTGGACTATATCCAAGTGAGATAGGTATTATATAACGCACTTAGCAAGATATCGATGTGCATCAATATTTGCTCGCCCAATAATCAGAGGCCAATTGATAAATGGAAAAATTCGGAGCAAAAGTTGACACTTGGATAAACAACGTTGGGGGCTGGTCATCGTAATATATGGTGTGAGATTATAGTACGCTTAACGCGCACTGAACTAACTGAAACATACAACCTATATCCCGCTCCCACATCTACGCCATTGGCTGTACAAACAGAAGTTGGGGCCAGCGATAAGAGCCGCGTGCCGCCGCCAGTAGCCGCTGCCAGCAGCAGCCGCAGCCGCAGCAGAGGCAGAGGCAGTGGCAGCAGAGACAGCACAGCATTGCTCCACATATAATCAGTCCAATCTAAATTCCACTCAGTCAGTTGATAGACAGTCAAGATCACAGTTAAGCAGAGAAGAAGATAAAAAGTAAAAACGGTTAGAATGTCCACGCTTGAAAATGAGGTGACATTCCGCCAGCAGACCCAAGTCAATCATAATCTGGAGTCACAGTTCAGCAGCAGCTCCACAGATTTCATTCTGCTGACAGATCATCGCACCTCAAAGTTCAAAAGTCTCGAGCAGCTGGAAGCTGCAAAGGCAGATTCAAAGGAATCCTGTTGCAGTCGCCGCTGCGGCAACATCTGTCGCCTGAAGACCCTGAAGAGACGTCTGCCCATTCTCAGCTGGCTGCCAAAATATAGCCGCAGCGATGCCTTTGGCGATCTGATTGCTGGCCTGACAGTGGGCCTTACGGTCATTCCCCAAGGTCTGGCCTACTCGGGCGTTGTTAATTTGCCACCTCAGGTAAGCTCCACTAGCGGATATTGTTCATGTGTCTGTGTAAATATGTTTTCACAGCCGTATCTTTATGGGCAGCTCTAGGGCCTCTAAGTGAAAATCATAAACTAAATAAATATAATAAGAGAAGTTATATACTTTTAAGTACGCATAAAAGATGCTGACGTCTGCGCGAATTTATATGCTTATATATTTTCAACTTTATAGTGTGCCCTGAGGTAAATAAAAACAAAAATATAATGAAAGACAATATATATTTTAGAAACGTGTTTCCAAAAGTCTTTAAAATACTTCCTCTTTACATTATTACAATTGACGACAAGTCAGGAACGAAAGGCACAAATTCAGATTCATACAAAGTTAAACAGTTCTAGCATTCAGGTATCTCAAATTCTTTGTAACTACTTTATATGTTATAACAGAAGAAATTTACTTCAGGAAATATTGCAAGCCAAATATAAATACTGCATACATTTATTTTTAATTTAAATGGAAAATTTTAAAGTTTAATAAAAAACATTAAAGGGAAAACCATTATAATTGCAAATCACATTTCAGTTTACACAAAGTTATGTAAGATTGAAGAAAATTTTGGTGGAGAGTGGTTTATTGTTGGGGTTTTAAATTGGTCAAAACCAATAAATAAATTGTTAAATATTATTTTAAAAAAATTTTAAGAAAACTAAAAATATAATAAATGAAAAGAAATATAAAAAAATAATCAAAAGTAATCAAGCAACAAAATTAAAAATAATAATAAACAAAAATTTTTTAAACTCAAAAAATGAGAAAATTATGTGAAAAAAATAAAAGATGTATTTAAAATATTTTTTTAAATTACAGGCTTAAAAAATGTTAAAAAACAAGTAAAAAAAGTGAACAAATGTAAACAATTATAGTAAAAATATGTAATGTAAAACAAGTAAAAGAGGTTCTAAAAATAATAAAAGAAAATTTTAAAAAATTAGACAAGTAAAATTTATTCTAAAAATATTAAATTATAAATAATAAAAAAAAAATCACCAGCAATAAAAACTTGTTTTAAATATATAACAAAATATATAAATAATAAAAACAAAACAATTTAAAGTTTGAGAAAATTTTTAAAATAAATATTTAATGAGAAAAGAGAAACCCAAAAAATATGCGGCTGATTAGAAAAATCGTCTCGTTATGTGATT
Organism: Drosophila hamatofila; assembly: GCA_035045345.1. Lineage (NCBI taxonomy): Eukaryota > Metazoa > Arthropoda > Insecta > Diptera > Drosophilidae > Drosophila > Drosophila hamatofila. The sequence continues at coordinate 1,842,806 of JAWNPA010000019.1, forward strand.
TTAAAGTATGAGCTTTGATAACCAAAAAATGTGCCCTTCAACTAATAACTGGCTAAGTCAGACGACAATTTAAAGAGAAACTGTTTAAAAAAGCTTTGGAATACAAATTTCATTTGAAGTGCAGCTGCTACAAATATCTGTCTATTTGCAGTATTTATGCAACTCGAAACAGAGTATGAACTAATATTTTGTAATCTATTTAATCTCTCCCATAACAAATTCCCTTTGCAGTACGGCTTGTATGGCTCGTTCATGGGCTGCTTTATGTACGTGCTGCTGGGCACCTGCAAGGACTTAACCATTGGCAGCACAGCAGTTGCCTCGCTGATGACGTATCAGTTCGCCAAGGGCTCGTGGCAGCGTTCGGTGTTGCTCACCTTTCTCACGGGCTGCATTGAGCTGCTGATGGCGCTCTTCAAGCTGGGCTCCCTGGTGGAGTTTGTGTCGGGCCCGGTAAGTGCGGGCTTCACGAGCGCCGTGGCGCTAATCGTATGCACCTCACAAATGAAGTACATCCTGGGCGTGAATAGCGATGGAGCATCGTTTCTGCAGCGCTGGATTAGTATGATTCAGAACATTGGCGATATACGCTTAGCCGACAGCTGTTTAGGTGTTGGCTGTGTCGTCATACTCCTGATCATGCGCAGCCTGGGCAGGAGGACCATTGGACCCAAGGACCCAACGCAACGTAATCGTTGGCAGCGCATTGTGAATCATCTCATACGCTTTGTGGGCATCTCGAGGAATGCAACGATTGTGCTGGCCACCACAGTGATAGCCATGCAGTTAGAAGCGACTGGCAGGAATCCCTTTCAATTGACGGGCTATATACCGCCGGGCATGCCACCGTTGGCATTGCCACCCTTCTCAATTGAACCACAGCCTGGCAACGCCACAGCCGGCATTCCACCCGTTGCCGGCGAAACCTTCTTCGAGATGGTGCAGGGGCTGGGCTATGGCTTGATTATAGTGCCGCTGATAGCACTGCTCGAGAATGCATCGGTGTGCAAGGCCTTTGCCAAGGGCAAACCCATCGACATGACCCAGGAGATATTCGCCACGGGCATGGCCAACATAGCCAACTCGCTCTTCTCCGGCTATCGCAGCAACAGCGGCCTGGCCCGCTCGGCCATCAACAATGCCAGCGGCTGTCGCACCAGCATGTCCAATTTCTACATTGGTCTTGTTGTGGTGCTAGCTCTGAGCTTTCTCACCGAATACTTTAGCTTTATACCGCGAGCTGTGCTGGCGGCCATACTCATATCGGCGGTCATATTCCAAGTGCAATACCAGATCGTAATACCCATGTGGCGCAGCAAACGTGAGTTGAAGCTATGTTTCCTCTTCCCTCTTCACTACTTTATATTCCCCCTTTTTAGGCTCTGATCTGTTGCCTGGTATTTTGGCCTTTATCACCTGTCTGGTGCTGCCCTTGGAGATTGGCATTCTGGTGGCGATTGCAGCCAATCAGCTGTTCATTCTATATCACTCGGCTCGACCCAAGGTCACGGTGGAGCAGCTGGAAACGGAGCAGGGCATTCAGTTTCTCAAAATAACGCCCGATCGCTGCCTGATCTTTCCCTCAGTTGAATTCGTGCGTAATATGGTCATCAAGTCGGGCAGCCGCAGCTCATTGCCCATTGTCATCGACTGCACGTATATCTACGCAGCCGACTTTACTGCCGCCAAAGTCATCTCCTCCATGGTCGCTGACTTTCGCTCCAGGCAGCAAAAGATTATATTCTTCAATCTGAAGCCCAGTGTGGCCAGCATATTTGAGGGTTTGAATACCCGACTGGTGCTCTGCTATAATACATATGCACTCAGTCAGGAACTGAGACCAGATGAAGCTATGTCCCCTTCGTTGGATTCGCTGGACCAAAGCCAACGCACCGATTGCGTAAGCGTGGCCAGCACACTCTCCTTGGCCAAGAGCTAAACTTGGCTAATATGATATATACATAACTAGAATAGTACCCAACCTAATTGTATAATAAAAGCTTTCATTTGTATTCATAAAATAAAATATTTTAAAAATACATAAACAAAATTTAAAATATTTTATATTTTAATATTTTTGATAATAAATATTTTTTAAATTTTATTATTCCTTAATTATTGGAAAATTTGTTTTATTTTTGCAAATTTTACGAAAAATATTTAAAAATATTTTAATTTATGTTGAAAAAATATAAGCAAATTTGCGATACTTTTTGAACAGACCTCGTTTACACGTCCCACTTCCCAAATACATATTGCTCACCAATATACGGCAACTCAACTAAAATTGTTTTTGTTTACTATTTTCAAATATCGTGTAAAAAAGATTATATAACAAATAAATTAAATTCAAATCAAAGAAATTTTGCAGAATTTAAACAAAACATTTGTTTAGCTTGTAGGCTAGTGTAATCAAATGAAATGTGTAACATCTCAAAATAAATTGTTACATATGCATCTCATCTATCTTTGTACTCGCATTCACATTTATTGTGTCAAAAGTGCCGAAAATGGTTTTTATAATGTATATAAAGACTTTATAATGCCTTGTTCGATTGGCGATTACTAATACAGCTATAAATAGATCTGCGAAAATTGCACAGAACATGTAACGACTGAATAAATGCTCTATAAAAAGAAATATTTATTATTCAGATATAACATGTAAGTGAACGACTAGAAACTGCTCTATACAATAAATATTTATATTTTATTATATTTATTTTGAGTTAGGGCTGAGTAGTCATGTTACGCTATGAACTAAATCTTATAGCAAGAAGCTGGATCCAATTGCGACCTAACAAAATTTGTTGTAGTGTGTCAGCCCTGGCATTTGACACTTGACATTTGAAATTGTCTAATTGCCAACGAAAATATGTCCACCATGTTATTACAGGGTATACACATGAATATATACATGTTTTTCTTACATGACCAACACCTATTGTGAAAGGTGAAAGAAAGCACAGAAATTTGTGTGTGCATGGTCAATTTTAAAGACTGGGGCGACGTTGATCGACGTGGGCGACTGGGTCAAGTTCAGATGAGACATTCAAGGGGGGCCGCAGCTGAATCATCTGTGGGCACACAGCGCGATACCCAAAGGAATGTGAAGACATGTATATAGATATATTTGTATATATAAATTTACATGTGTAAATATCTGTTTGCATTTAACACTTTTCATCCAAAGAAATTTTTCGTCTGCCGCAGCCCTAACCTAGCGGCAGCAATTGATTGACAAATGATATATATTTCAATTTCTACATATTTATGTATATCTCTATGTAATTATATATCTAAGATACCTGTTTCACACACAATTTGAGTACTTAATGTATTCATTTTTCAGAAAAATTAATTTTTCACACAAATTTACTTTTTCACTTTTACCGTTTAGCAAAAAACAATAGATCGCAAAGTAACGATAGACAGCTTTAAGCGTGGCCTATCGTGCTATCGATAAGTATTATATGCGATGTTTCGCGATGATTCTCCGCTCTATGTGAATGATGTAAGCTGTTAAACTAATTGTAAGTCCTTACAATGAGAAGAAGAAGCTGTTGTGCACTCTAGCTATCTCCCTCACACTCTCTATCTGTCTGCTGTTCACGATGAGAAAGCGAAAAGCGGACTCAAGAGCTCCAAAAGCTGAAGCGCCAGAAACCAAGGAAGCCGAAGCAGCCCCTCCGCTGAAAAAGTTGAAGCAGCTTAAGGAATTGCCCGAGGAAATTTTTGATAATCATTGGAAAATGAAGCCAACTGAAGAGAAAACTTCACCTATGCTGTGTGAACTCGAAGGGGAATTAGACGAAAATGTGCAAGGGTCACTGATGAGCCTGGACAAAGAGCTGTGGCCAACAATGCCAGATGCTGAAGTCGAAGAAGCTGAAGCTGGAGCTGGAGAAGGTAAAGCAAAAGAAGTAGCTGTAGAGGAGAAACTGCAAGGCCGTAAAGCCAACAAGCCTAGAAAGTTCTCGGAGCAGAAGTTCAAGCAGAAAAACTGGAAAGCCATTGCTAACTGCCAGATAAAAGGCGATATTGTAGAGCAGGTGACCTACTATGACACCTGGTATGTTATACGGCATACACTCGTGCCGGCTGATACGCGTCAGCAGCGCCAATATCTGGAGCTGCCTCTGGTCAAGCTGGCCAATGCGGCCAGGCGCATGAAATTGCCCACGGCAAGCTGGAGCAGTAAGGTCACCCTGTATAAGGTAGCTCCGGCTGTGCTGCAACGTCACACCATGACCATATTCACGGGCGACCTCAAGGTGCACAAGATACCCGAGCGGGATCGCCCCAAGTATCAGCCGTCCTGTTTGATCTTTCGCCGGGAGCTGCCGGCCGAGAAGCGCAACAAATGTCATGTGCCCTACGATCGTGTCGTCATCTTTAAGCACAATCAATTTTCGATCAATTTCGATGGCAAGGTGGTCAATCTAATGGGTGCTCCGGAGGCAGTGTCGTCTCTGCAGGATGTGCACAAATTACTGGATATTATGGAGAGCATTACTTTGTCCCATTCAATGATCGAAATAGTAACGTCCAAATGAGGCTATTGAATAATGACATTAGCTAAATTGTAGATCAAATAAACCGTATATCAATCTGATCAATTATTTTATATACATTTTATAATGGTTTAAATAGAAAACACATTCTAAATGCTGTTCATTGTTCTGGAAATTTTCAAAGAAATTAATTGAATGTAGCAAAAACATTTATGTATATAGAACTATGATATAATTTATCTTAGTAAATCTCGAATCTGTTTTAGCACCTAATTTCTCAATTTAAATATTGCGTACATTGCTAATGAGGCAAGTCTACGAGAATTTTCGAAAGGAAAGTTCTGGCGAGAATATATTTTGCTTAGAAATTTTTTATAGCACACATTTACAAATATTAATTGATAATAAATTAATTGTCTGTTATTCAAAGACAAGTAAATCTTTGTAAATATTTGAATTAATTAATTCTTCTCAAGCAAAAATATAAAAAAAAAAATGTAGTAAAGGTAGCACCGTTTTTTTTTTTTTTTTTTTTTTGAGTTTAAGCTTTGTGCAAATGTTAAAATGTAACTAATTATCGTATTAAAAAAAAAACATCTAAATATTAGAATATTTGTCATACATTTTACAGTTATTCATAATTCTTTATATATTATATATAAATATTTATATATTATATAATATATATATATTTATATATATTTTTTAATGATTTTATTTTCACTCACCTTGCAGCTGCGTTATTGTCATTTGATACTCAGCTAGCTTCTCATCGATGTAGTCTTGAGATTGATTCGCAATAATTTCGGCAGTCGATGGCCCGAACTCCTCCTCATCGTCGTAGATGACATAGGATCTGGGCTGTGGCGGCTCCAAGGGCACGCCCACAAAATCGATCTGATCCTGTCCGTGTTGTCTCGGTTGTGGTGGCAGTGGTGGTGCACCTGTCTGGCGCAGATATTGCGGCGGTGGTGCCGGCTGCGGATAATGCGGCTGCGGCTGCTGATGCTGATGCTGATGCGACAGCGGCGTCTGTCTGCTGCTGCTGTATGTAAAGTCCGAGCTGGGCGTTTGGCAGACAATGGGCGACGGTGTGGGCGACAGCTGGAACGAGCTGGTCGGCTGACCGCCGTACGAGTTCTGGTGCGGCAGCGGTGCCGGCCGAAAGGGACGTGGTGCGGTGCCATACGCATAGCTCGGCGGCTCAAACATGCCCGGCGGCTGATACGGAGCTGGCGACTGATTGCCGCCAGGCCATTGTGGACGTGGATGCGGCATGGTGTTGTTGGTGTTGATGTTGTTGATGCTGCCGCTGCTAATCCCAACGGGTCGCTGGCCACGCAGCTGTGGCGCCGGCGACATGGCCTGGCCATAGGGACGCGGTCCGGATATTATGGGCGGCGGACTGGGCGCTGTTGTCCACGGCGAGGGCGGACGGTACAGAAAGGACGACGGGGACGGCGAGGCGGGATTGGGTGCACGTGGATTCCAGCCACGTGGTCCATTGCCAAATGGCGGTGGCCCGGACATATTACAATTTTCACAGCCTACGGTTCAACTACTTTGCGGTTTTTCTTTTGCGGTTTTGATATGATGAATATTATTTTTTTTTTTAGATCTTAACGAAGACACTTCAAGGGAATACTTAAATTTTGATTTGATTTGGATCGGGGGCACACTTCAATATAACATATTACACTGTGAGTACAGAAAAGAGATTGAGTTGAATGAGTCGTGGAACTTGCATTGATAAGAGATTTGAGTGGATGAGTCAAGAGTTCCACTGGTTCGCTAAGGATAGTCTATGTAGGTCTCTCACACGCACACACACATTAATTTTAGCACTTTGGCTAATCAATCACTATTTGCACACCTGAACAAGCAACCTAATTATGTCAGACAAGACAACAAAAAAGTCGTACACAAATAAATCATGACCTATTCTAAAGTCTCTGATGAAATTGTCTGTAGAGTCAATTCTGTGCTATTTTCTAACGGAAGTGGGCTAAATGTTTATGCGACTTTTCGCACTCAATTCCCAATTCTTTTTTGGCTACTCTCTATACCTATATAGTATATATATAAAGATCCGTTGGATTCCGACTTTTTTTAAAATGGGCGCTGACGCCATTCGCTTGCTTTGTCTTTGCCAATTTGAAGAGAAGAAGAAAAAAGAATTTATGTCACAGCTATAGAATAGATATATATCTCTATATAGTATATACTTTAGTTGTATGAATATTAATATATATTGAACCAATAACTAGTTTGTCTCTGTGGAGGAGAATTAGCCAACTGTCAGCATTTATGAAGGTCTCCTCCAAGAGCTCGCAGCATCTCATGAGATGTTTATGCTGCTGAGTGCTCGATGGCATGTGGCAAGGACATAAATACTACACACGCCTAGTCAGCAACCGTCCACTGATATCATTCATAAACATAGTCTGAGCAAATGGCCGAACGATGAAGAGGAAGCTGAGGAAAAGCCATTAATTTAAATATTAAATACATATTCATAAACGCGTATATTTGTGTATTTTTGAAACAACTTTTGTCTGAGGTAAAATGACTTTCACGAATATTTTCATTTTCCAACTTAATTGCATTTCAAGTGAATAGAAAAATAGCATTTCGTATGTTTATGAAAGTGAAATTGACGAGTTTTCAACAAATTTTTGCAAATCAAAAAAATATGTATTTTTACAGTAAACATTCGCTAAAATCATGTGGGAAGCTATTCTATATATAAATATTTAGACATATATAATAATGATTCCCATTTTAAAATGATTTTATTATAAATAAATCTTTAAATAAATTTAGATTTATATGAATTTAAATTTTAAGCAAAATATTTTCAATTTTTTTGAGCTTTTTGCATTTTATATAGACTATCATCTTTTTTAGTAAAATTGGAATATATTCTATACAAAAATTTGAGATTTTTTTTTTTGTTAGAAATATGAATATTAGTTTCAGCAAAATTTAAATATTTTTTACGTGTAGACAATATTATATTTGTTGATATTAATCTTTGGCAGTTTTAGTTGTCTCAAAGAAATTATTACTGCAATTGATTTTTCTTGATTGTAAATTTTAGCACACATTTTTGCAAAATAAGATATTTTAAAATATGTTCTGAGCTAATATGATCAAAAATATATATACTGAATGGGATCTGCCACGCCTCCTTTTGCCTTTTATACACATTTTAACAAAACCAATTATGCATAATTTCCCATTTTCAATGGGTTCAGGCATTAAAAAAACAATAGTTTGTCAACAATAAAACTTTGTCATAAATTGCAATTTCACTTTAAAATCTTTTATACAAAATTTTTAGTTAATAAAAAAAACTACAAAACAATATTATTTGAAGGTATAAAAAAATTTGTTTAAATACTTTTAGAACAAAAAAATAAAATAAAAATGTTTAAAAAGTTATTTTAGACAATAAAAAAATGTACAAATATTTTAAATAATTTTAAAAAGAATTTGTTATTGCAAAAAAAAAAAAAAAAATATAGTAATATTGTAAAATAAAAATTTCGATTCTCATAAACAGTCTACATATATACTGTATTGTCCTATTAGCCGCACATCTTAGCGAATGTTTACTGTAGCCATTTCGCAATACGCGAAAATTCCATAAAACTTTGTACATTCATCTGCTCTCAATAATTTCTGCTGTGCTCGCTTGATGTCCAGTGGCTCATGAAAATTTGCACAGTGTAGGCGTCTTATAGATCAGATCCCATAGCACACATTTTGCCGCAGCGGAAAAACCATGCAGACTTTTCACTTTTATTTTTTTAATTTTTTTTTTTGTGCCGTTGCGTTGGCTGCTGTTCTTCTTTCATTTGTCTTCTTCTTTTCATTTTCGTATAAATTTCAAAAATAGAAATGAACTCAGTTCGTTAAACTTTTGGTCGGAAAAATCATGCTGAGAGTGCAGCATGCTTCGATTATATCTACCACTACTTCGACTTCGTCTTCTTCCTCTTCATTACCACAAAACACACCCCCCACTTGTAGCCGCCCCCCATTTGTTGTTCTAGTTGGAACTGCGAACTGATCTTAAGTGCCATCAATTTAATGATATTTTTAAATATAATTGCTTTAAGTGCACACGCATTAACTAACGCATGATTAATCAAACGTTTTTCATTTTCGATTTTCAAGTGGAAAACGTGTTTTTCCACGTTTTTCCTTGCTGCGATTATGTAATCCGTTTTCAAGTGCGTTTGTATGAGTGTGTGTGTGTGTGTGGGTGGGTGGGAAGTTGATTAATTAAACGAACCATTTAGAGAACTGAAACACGTTATTCGATTTAGTTAAAGCACACACAGCGCACAGATATCGGCTTTGATTATAATTGAATACGTATAAAATATATATAACTATCTATATATATGCACTCAGCATATATAGGCGTATATATGTATGTGTGTATATATTGTGTGCGTGCTGTGACAAAAACTTTCGTTTTATGTTGAGGAAAAACCGAGAACAACACTCGACGAGCACGAAACACTAACTGAAAAATCCAAGCAACAATTTGTTGGCGATCTCTGATCTTGAAGGGGAAATTCGAGGAAAACAGCCTCAGCCGAGTCGCAGTATTCGGCACTCGCCGAACTTTTCACGAGGCGCAGGCTGCTTTCCACCCGACGCCGGCAAATGCAACTGCGCATGCTTCAAGGGAAAAGCATTTTACTCACCTTTTCATTTTGTTGACACATTACGTTCTAAACAAAAACGAAAGCGCAAAGGAGAATCGCCGATAGAAATTGGCGCGAACTACATCTGTTCTGCGGGAACCAAATATAAACATACAAATATTCCATATTGTTCTATTGGAAGCTCTAACATTAAACGTTTTATGATTATATATATATATATATATATATATATATATATATATATATATATATATATATATATATATATATATATAATGATCACTATATATATTAAATAAATTGTCATTCAATATATGTTTTGATTTCGCATTTGATTCAATAGGGTAATTTTTGTGAAAAAACTTTTCTTCTTTTTCTAAATATGAACTAATATATCAGAAAAAATATATAAAAGATATACAGCGACATGTCTGATTGGTCTAGAAAAAATTTGATTATTTTTAAATAATTAATTAATATACAAAATGTGTTTTTAAATTTGTATAGAATTATCATATTATAGCATTTAATTTAAAAGTACTTACCGTTACATCGACTCATTCATGAAGAAAATGGCAACTGTTAAAAAAACTGAAAATGTTAATAAGCTGTCTGCTTCGTATGGTGGAATGTTAAAATAAAGAACAGGAACCAGGTTTTAAACTGAAGCACTAACCATACAACACATAGACCGGACAAGTCATATAAAGTTTTTTAACGAAGAAAAAGTATGCATGAGGGCCTAGTAACCTCGTGCCTGAGCCGAGGCAGTCTGTTTAGGCTCGAGCAGCGAAAATATAACACGACAAATTCAGTGTGTTGTATGGTTAGTGACTGAAGCATTTCCATATACATATCTAAACATGCCACTGTTAACTTAGCAGACAGCATTGCATAAACCACAATATGTAAACGATGTAAAGTCTGTCAAGCTGACAAACAAACTAATTCTGTAAACTCCAAAGTAAATGCTGTAAAGTACAAACTCCTACGCCAAGCAGCATTTGTCAGTGAGCAAATCAGAAAGCGCCATCTAGATTTCATTTTATATGATTTAAAGCAATGTTAAGTTAGCGCGCATTTGAATATGAATTTGAATCTAACTTTATAGATGTTTTTAAAGAAAAGTCAATTTGTGTTTGTTTTTAGTTTTTATTTGCATTGAACACACAACATGCTTAAAGACTTTATTTATTTATCGTTATCGATTTATTGCATTGTATATCTTGTCAACATTTTTAAATTGATTTTTCGGCTTGTTTTTTGCATTATTTGCGCCTTGTGTTATTTAGTACAGTGTTTGTTGTTGTTGTTGCCCTTGCTTACTAACTAATTAATAATTAAAAATAAGTTTTATGATATTTTGTTGGTTGTGGTTGTTGTTGTTGCTGCTGTTGCTTGAGTTTGGCTTTAATTGAAATACTATTTAAATAATATTGCATTTTGAACTATTATTGTGGTATTGTTTTTTTTTTTGTTTTTGTTTTTTTGTTTTTTTTTGTTTGACAAATTGATCTACGCTTGATTGGCAACATCTTTGGATTAAATGCAATTTACAATTACTTTAAATTGGGATAAACTTTTGTCATTTATTTGAATAGTTTTTGTTTTGTTTATTTTTTGTTTTTAAGTGTTGGCTAAGCGCATTTTGCATTTTGAAAACTGTAAATATATGCCTCTATATATATATATATATATGTATATATTTTATTTTTTATATATATATATATATATTATTTCTTTTACTATTATTATTGTTAGTATATTGCATTTCTAGCATTTAGTTAAAGTTTTTATTTTTTGCCTTGCATAAACTTTGTTTTCTGCTTTCGTGACACGCAAAAACAGTGTTGTAAATTACAAAAATATATCTCGTTTTGTTGCTGTTGTTACTGTTGTTTGCTGCTGTTTGTTGTTGTTGTTTTCGAACTGAAGCAATCAAAAACTCGCAATCATATTTATTTTTTATTTTATTCTCTTTGTTATTTGCTTATGTTTTTTTTTTCCATATATCATAATATTGTTTGTTTATTTTGCTTATTACAATACAAAAGGTACGAAAGGCGCGACAAATTCCGCAAAGCGAAATTTACACTAAAAATTGACTTAATTCTTGAATGTTAAAAGCAAAAACGAAACACAAAGAATAATTCGATTAAAATTGTTAAGTAGAAGAAATTCCAATTCTTAATGTCTACATTGCAGAATCTAGAAAGTGTTTGAATTTTTTATTTAATATTTTTATTTAACAATTTTTTGTATTTTTTTTTCTTTAGGTTTTAGCATAATAGGAAAAGTTGAATTGAAAGCGGCAAACTAGCACGAGTATCTGATTTTTATAGATTTTCATTATCTTATAGATTTATATATATATATATTTATGTATGTATGTATGTATTTATGTATATATTTATATGTATGCTCTATTCGGCGCGACAGAGCAGCGAGGCGAAGCGAAAGAGTCGCAGCCAGCTGAAGAGCTTCGACTCAATCAGATTCTCCTCCGCCGTCGAGGTGGTCATCGAGACCCGGGACATGTTTGAGGATTTACTGGTACGCTTCTGCTGCATGATGCGCGGCGAGCTGAGCTTCATAATCGAGTAAGTCGTCTTGACTGCTTTGGGGGCGCACGCCGCTACGGGGCGTGGCAACGGGCTAACGGGAGAACGGACGAAAACCACAAACGCAAAGAGCTGCAAGAAACAGAGAGAGAGAGAGAGAGATAGAGAGAGATATAGAGAATACGGGATTAGTTTGAGCACTATTTCAAGTGTTGTTGTTGCTGTACTCCGAGTGGCCTGTCAAGTGGGCCTTGAGGAGCATTGAGGAGGAGACAAAAAAAAAAGTGTATATGGAGCGTGACATTTGAGCGGCGTTGGCCCTCAGCTCACAAGTGGGCAACTGCTGACAGTGCTAGCGAACACACACACGCACACACACACACACACACACACACACACACACACACACACACACACACACACACACACACACACACACTCACACACGCACACAAATATGCTAAACTTTGTTTCAGCTTTATTGGCTTTGCTCATAACCCCTACCCAAAATCACTTCCGCCCCCGTCCTACCCCTATTCAATTGCCACCACGCTGGATGACCTTGCCCACTCGCTGATTCGCTCGCTTTGCCTGAATTGGTGTGGCATGCTCCAGAAACGAGGCCCAACCCAACCCAATCCAACCGAGCTCAAGCAAAGTTCAACAGAGACAAGCGCTTCGATGACACATTCAACGCTTCGTTAATTAGATAAGTTTATGGAGGTTTATGTAGATATGTATATCGTGACACGATATTAATGAGACAGCATAGAAGATTATGTAGAGATATGTCTATTGTGGCAGGAAACGAGACTGAGCTGGGTAAATAGATTATAGAGACATGTTCGTATATCGTGACACGAGCTTTACACGACTTAATATAGATGATTATTTAGGAATATGTATATTCTGTAGCCAAATTATCAAGACTTCACATAAAATTATATGTATATAAAGATATGTATAATTATCGTGACACGAATTGTGCACGATAGGACTATCTATATTGAGTCGTACATCTTTCGCTTTGCAATGATTAGAAATATTTCTCTCGTGAGACAATCTATACACATCTTAACATAGATGATTATCTAGATTATCTAGTATATTTATAATATAGATGATTATATATATATATATATATATATATATATATATATATATATATATATATATATATCGAGACACGAAATGAATACGACTCAACATATGTAAAATAATAATATATGAATATCTTATAAACCATGTAGAAGTTTATATAAAAATATGTTTGTTATCGTGACACGATCTTCACGAGTCAAAAGGCATTTGCTTGTAGGTATAAAAGTTTTTAAAAGATTATAAACAAATTGGAATAAAATTAAATAATTATATTAAAACTAATCCAGCGACCGCAAATAAGAGTTATGAATTTTAAAAAATTGAGGCGCCAAAAATACTTTAAGAAGAGTGGGGAAAATACACATAAGTTTTTTTTTAAATTAATTATTAATCATATCATTAAATTATTGAATTCAATAACTATACAAATAAAGAAATTAAAAAATTATAAACATATAAATATAAGAAAAAATATTGATAAGTAACAAAATTAAATAACAATAATGAAGGCTACTAAAAAAAATTTTTTTTAAATCAGTAAAACCATATCAAATTTTATTTCAAAAATTTTATTTAAATAAAAAAAATACTACTTTTATTCTAAGCTGTACAACATGTAAAATCTATCATATATAAACAATAATTTTAATAAATATATAAAAAATCATTTAACAATTTGTTAAAAATGCTTATGCTGAAACAATATTTAAATTTAATGAATCTTGTCGTATATTAATATAGTATATAATGTATACTGAAAATACCATATTTCATGAATTCACAGAATAGAACTTGAGCCCTAAAGCCCATCAGGTACTACTTATAACAGCTGATATTTTTTTTGGAAAATGATTCAAATTAAAATTAAATATTTCGTTTCACTTACAGGCAAATGTCAAAAAATTGTACAGATCAAAACAAAATTGTGTTTAGGCTTTAAGTATTAGAAAATTAGAATGTCTAAAAGAAGTGGAAGTGGAAGCAAAAGTAGTAGAAGTAGCAGTAGAAGTAATAGTAGAAATAATGATAAAAGTAATAGTGGTAAGCCAGAAAAAAAATCCGCACGTAAAAATTCAAAAAGCGATGAGGAAGTGACGCAAAATTTAAGCCCATTCCATAGAAGAAGTTTTTTTTACTGGATGCCCTTTCTGCCCTTTTATAGAGGTATGTTTATTTTTACAGAGCCTGATATTACTTATCTGATAATATTGATCTATTATTAGTATGTAAAAAAAACCTTTCTAATAAATATAATTACTAAAAATACAGATTTTTACTTTTAAAGATATAAAAGGATATATGTAGAGTATATGTATAGACAGATAAATGAGTGAAAAGTAGAACATATTTCGATAAGTACATTTGTATCTAATGTGTATGAATGTATATCTGTCATTTATCTATATATACACATATATATGTCTGTCTATGTCCGCCCCAACTCCATATTCATTTATGTTCCCGCTAATTGCCTAAAAATTCTGGCAAACACACATTTCGACGTCATTTGCAATTATGCAATGCAATCGACACAATCACAACAACAGCTACCCCTACCCCGCCCCTGTGTCGACTGCACCACCACCATCCGCCCACCGCCACTTCCCCAGTTTTCCATGAAAAACACTTCAAGCTCTCTGGCAGCCCACGCCGAGTGTCGGCGGCGCAGCAAATTAATTTCAATTCTCATTTAAGTTTTACAATCTCAGCGCTTTTGTGTGTGTGTGTGTGTGTGTGTGTGTGTGTGTGTGTGTGTGTTTGGAGACTGACGACGACAAAAACTGAAAACCAAAACAACAACAACAACAGCAGCAGTTGTGAAATATATGTCATGCAAACAACAACAACAACAACAGCAACAACAGGGAATGCAACAGCTGAATGAGTAGACCACGCGACAACACTTTATTTATTTATGTTTTCATTTTTTTTTGTATTTCTTTTCTTTTTCTTTTTGGTGAACAGCAACATGAGTTAATATTTTTGTTTTTACTATTTATTATGTATGGTTAAAAAACATGCTGTAGCTGCACATTTTGAATACCCTATAAAAAAGGGGTTAACAGAGTAAAAAAAAAACTTAAAAAATTCTCTATATAAAATATATTTTTAAAAATGTGGTTAAGGAAAAATTGTATTTTGTTAAGTAAGAGTAATTCTAAATCTGACAACGACTTTTAATATGAATGCGTTAGAATTTTAAGGAATAATAAGAATTCTTAAAATGCAAAAATGCAATAATTAGCTACAAACTTAAAATTTCGTTGTATATTCTAAAAAAAAAGTTCCCCTGAACCCTTAGATAATAATAAGTTAGTGTACATATTTTCAGAAAGTACTTGCGATAATTATTTATAATTATAATTTTTCAAGCAGTTAAAGTCTTCTAAGTCTTATAGCTTTCTAAGTCTTTCAAGTTTTCTAAGTCTTCCTAGTTTTCTAAGTCTTTCATGTTTTATAATTCTGTCAAGTTTTCTAATTCTTTCAAGTTTTCTAGTCTTACTAATTTTCTAAGTCTTTCAAGTTTTCTGAGTCTTCCTAGTTTTCTAAGTGCTGCTAATTTTCTAAGGTTTGATAATTTTCTAAGTCTTTCAATTTTTCTAAGTGTTCAACCCTCTCTAAGTCTTTCCTCGAAGCCTTCCAAGTTTACTATGTAAGTCTTTCCTTTAAGCTTAAGTCTTTACTGCTTAGCTCAACGATCATTAACATTATCTTATCTCTACAGTTTTTCTTATATCTAATATTTAAACAATTCTTAAGAATTATTTATAACTATTACAATTCTGCTTAAAGTACTTAACATTATTAACAAATAAAATATTTACTTCACCACACTTCACTTCACTTTCACTTTACTGCACTGCACTACTGACCCCCACCGGGCCTGAACGACTGAAGAAATGCTGCAGCTGCTGCTCTTTATATAGGGCAACTGTCACTCAAATTCTAAGGCGAGCTCAAATGTTGAGCCTGCGTCGAGTTGCGTTCGCTGCAGTCGATCGTTAAGTGACCAATGAGAACACTCTCTGCTGCTTCAAGCATTCTAAATGAGTTTAACTTAAATGTAAATGTTAGCAAATATTGCTGAATACATAAAGAGAACAGAAATGATCTTCTGCAGCTCATTTTCGTTGCTTGCTTTGGTTAGGCAGACAGACAAAGAGACAGACAGAGAGACAGACAGAGAGACAGAGAGACAAACAGACAGACAGCCAGACTTAGAGCACGCCTCCTTCTGCCCTTTTACATACATTTAATAAAACCATTATACCCTGATTTCCCATTTTCAATAAGTTCAAGGTATAAAAAGGGTTTAATAAAAAAAAATTAGAAAATTGTATTCATATATAACTGTTACAAAAATAGTAATCTTATAATCACAATAATTAAGATAAAATTCGTAGATATTTTATTTTGTTGAAATAGAGTATATCATATGTCATTTCTTTTTTATATCTAAAGATTCTTTAAAATGTGATTGGCCGATAACTTAAAATTCCATAAAAATATATTTAATTTTAGCACAAAAATTGAACAAAATTATCTTACCGCAGCCATCATTTATTCTTATAGGAAGTAACAAAGCAAACGACAAGCTAATTCCCAGCACTATAAAATATGTATTTATTATATTTATATATTCAATTTTGCCATTAGCATTCTGATAAGATTACATATAAAGATAGTAATAGAAATAGACAACATAGGTCATTAAAATAGATATTCAAGAATTTGCTCGGATCTCTCCCTTAAGTCTGCAGTAAATTCTCATATCATGTTTTTTTTTTCCTATTCGAATTCGCTAGAAAAATTTCTTAGCTGCAACGGTATCCATTCCACTTGGGTTTGACATAGGCATTTGGGAACGGCATAAAGGGGGGAGGGAGAAACTGAGAATGGCAATGGGAATTGGAATGGGAATTTTTGGTTTCGTGTTGCGCTTTAATCTTTCGTTGCGAGTTATGCAGCAGCTGCCGCTGTTGTTGCTGTTGCTGTTGTTGTTGTTGCTGTTATTGCTGTTGCTGTTGTTGCTGCCACTGCTGCCCACGCATGCCTCCATCCCTCCACCATTGGTTGACACTTTGTCGCTGCTGCCATTTATATTAGTTGCTGTCGTTGTTGTTGTTGTTGTTGTTGTTGTTGACTATGGGGCAAACAAATGATGAGGCTTTCGCCGTGGCTAGGCGGGGGAACGCACATTTGTTTTATTGCATTGCCTTTAGCAGCGGGGCGTATACGTGATGTTTTTATTACCGTTAAATTAAAAAGAAGAGGCGTGCCCGACATGAGCAAATGGAAATGGAGTTGAACCAACGATGCCAATCAACCGATGCTGGGCGCAAGAAGTTCACACTTGGGCCACATAACTTGTGTGCGGCGCCAGCGATTCCAATTTATGAGCGCCCCAGTGTCAAATTCCAATAAGAACCGATGATTAGGCATGAGCGCAACACTAATTTGTGTTACCTATACTATAAATAAATACATGCAAGACTGGCAGCCTCACTCTATATCTCTCTCTGTCTCCCTCTCTCTGCCTATCTGTTCTTCTGTCTAATTGGCTCGTGTGTGCTGTCACATGGTCCCACGGACTGACCCACTTGGCTGCCTAGCTGGCAACTCTGCAAATGCTAACTGCAGTTTGAGCCTGTGCCAAACTCAATTATCAATTTGCGCTTTTTATTCACAGAGCCCCTGGCCATGCCTCGTCTCTATTTCGTTCAGTTTCAATTGCCAGAGTTGACGTGCGATGCATTCGTTCAATTGACAGCAGCAGCCGTTGACGAAGTGGGGAGAGAGGAAAAGCGCGAGCGAAGAGAGTACAGTGAGAGAGGTAACGGGTTTACATGTTAGCATATATGTCTGTTTGTGAGTGTGTGTGTGTGTGTTTGTGTGCATATAGATTGTTGAATTAGTTGCAAAGTCCCAGTTGGAAACTTGACGTTGACATGGCCTTCGCTACACTGGCAGCTTGTTGACATCGCAATAAGCATGCAGCTGTCTCACTCGCACCTCAAGCAGGATACTCTTGCATTTCTCTTATACAAAATATATATATGTATTATAAATATATAATGCGTACTTAAAACTAGCGTCGTCATCAATTTGTTATTGTTTCTTTCGCTTTTTTATCTACTTCTTCTATTGATGCGTAAACAAGACGCATGTCAACACCAGCCATGACATGGCACATCCGAAGACATGTGGCTGAGGTCGTCAACTACACCGCTGATATATATGCCATAAATTTCCTACTGGGTGCACAGGCATAAATATTCTTGCTGTCAGCGCTTGTATATTTCCAATTGCATTTCAAATGCGTTCTCATTGCTCTTATCAGAAGCGTGCCAATTGTGCGCCTCACCGACTGACTGACTGACTGACTGACTGACATACTCACTTACACATACGCACAATCTAACTGGGTTTTCTTCTTCTTCTTCTTTACATCCATCTAAATGGGGCGACTTCAATATCAATGGTTGAATTGAAAATGAACAACAATATTCTGACATAGGCTACGCAACTTTTGTCTGCGTCTAATTGGGTCGTTCTCTAGAGACACCAAAACACGCTGAACTTGAATGCCTTGACAAAAGCCTTATATATATTTTTTCCAACCCGTTCACTCGCAGTTACATGAGCGATCTCTACAACTGCTGTTGCTGCTATTGCTTTTTGGGCACGATATGAGCTCAGCAATTCATAGAAAATGACATCAGCTGTTACCAGTTCAACTTGAATTGGCAGCTCATAAATATTTACAGCGATAATCACGGCACACACGAACTTTAAGATACATTTGAGGCAATTGCAAGATGCGCCAGCCAGCGACAAACAATCGCCAAATGCAGGGGAAAAACCGCATTTATAACACAAAGAAAATGCTAATTTTGATGTAAACAGACACACACAAATTGTTGTCTGCTGTAACTGTAAACGTAGGCGACGTCTGCGAAAAGTCGCACACAGCAGCAACTGCTGCAAAATGAGAGAGAGAAAAAAAGTATCTAACAGATTCGCCGCATTGTTTTTGGCCCAGAACCGCATCGAAGCAGCGCATCGCAGTTGAGGGCTTCAAGCCGCTAGGCAGCCAAGTGGCCCAAAGTGGCCCTACGTGTAACAACCTGTCCTTACCTTAAACCCCCCAACTCCCAACCCACCTCAACTACAGTTGTAACAGTCTAGTTAACTTGCAGCTACAAATGAACGAATGTATCTGCAAGTTACTTACAATGCCCCCATGTAGCTGTATCTTGTTGTCGTTTTTCATTGTTGTAGTTGTTGTTGCCGTTGCTGATGTTGTTGCTGTTGACTGACTGACTTTCGAAACGTGTTGTCATGTAAATTAACCAAAAAAGAAAAAAAAATAACAACATAGAGAAAAACGAAGCCATGTACTTTACATAGCTGTCGCATTTTCCACAGGCCTCCATCTTTCATAGCTAGAACAAACAGCGAGAGTCTGAGAAATGCAAACACTGGGATGAGATGTCCACAGAGCCCCCCCCAAAATGGATAGACAATGCAAATGCTCTACATACCACACACTAAAACAGTTGTCCGCTGATCACAGCTACAATCAACTAACTAACTACCAGCTCTGACTAGTAACTAGTATGAGTAACTACTCAGCGGGAAATTGCTACCATTTCCATGAAACTTAAATTGACTTTAAAGCTGATGAACTTGAAGCTTACCCCAACTTCAGTTTAGGCACTTTCTGCTGATAAGCATAACAGTAACAGTAAATAGTACAGTAAATACTAAAGGTAAAAACGGAAAAAGAAGGCTATACAAAAGCATTTGAACAAACACAAAAAGTTGTAAAATGCTGAACCAATTGGGTTGAAAAAAGGGCTTTATTGGGATAAATAAACTACTTTGTTATCTTTCCTAAACATAGATAGGCTTAGTGAATCTCAAACTGTTAGAACAAACCTTCACATAGAAACTTTTACATTTTCTGTTAAGTTTAAGCTAAGAGTTATAAAGCTGTGTGTGAAAATGTTATTTAAATAAAAAGCAATACAAATGCTTTAATTTTCTTAATATCTAATCTAGTGTGCATATTCAAAGAATCTAAACAGTTTATCAGGCGAGGATGTGTTCGAGTTTCTAACGAAAATGTCAAATCTAATTTAGTTAACTAGACATCTGTCTCCGTCACTCACTTTCTAGGACACACACCGAGACAACAAGACATACAATGTACGAAACCAATATACTCTTCTCAATTCACCAGCTCACATAGACCCTTATCTATATCTACCCAACAAACAAAAAATTACTGTAAAAAAACATTGACTACTAAAACTTAATCGCTTCATAAACTGCAATAAAAATCAGCGCATATAATATTGAAAATTGATTTAAACAAAGATACGGAGATCCACCTCATATGGGAGCTCATGGTTTATAAACATTTTTAATGATTTGTTTGGGCTGTAAGAGAAAAAAGCCAACTGCGGCGAATGAGTATTTCAGCGCGCCTCGATTGTATATTTATGTGAAACAATAAAATAACCCAGATACAGCAACGGTCACAATTATAGACACCGCCGAATGCCCGAATGCCCAGCACATTGCGGCATTCGTAATTTCCTGTTTGGCTAATTATTGCGCATACGCCGTGTAATACTACAAATGCAAATATTTAAAATGCGAAACAGTTAGGGCAATAAACAAATGGGAAATCAATAAACAAATGAGCAGAGGAAGAGGCGAAACAACAACTGAAGTTCAAAGTTGGCCACAAGTAATTGCGATGCTGTCGCAAATTAGCTACAAGAGAGAGAGAGAGAGAGATAGTCAGAGATAGTGAGATATAGAGAGGGAGGGGTAAGGGAGGGAGCCCCCACTCCAAAGCAATCGTGGATCGTGGTCAGTCGTTAAGAGTCGGCACCGAGGCTCAGATAATGATGGGAAAATGTTTTGTTTGACGGCGCCTGATAAGAAAAGGTCGAAGAGGAAGCGCAACTAATGGCCTTCAAACGAAACGAAATCATTTCGGTAAACAGCAACAAAACTTTTCAGCATCGCTTTTTATGACTCGTTTAACGGCGACGAAAACAAACGTGTTTCAAATTAATTTACAAAATAGAAAAAAATTAAAAAAATAAAAATTTATCCAACTACTAACAGAAATTTTTCAGTTTTCAAGTGTTTCTCTTTTGTCTGCCAGAGAAAGAGAGAGGAGGAGAGAGCAAGAGAGGGAGAGAGCGATAGACAGAGTGTAAACAAAGATGACTTTTAGTTTTTTTTTTTGCTTCGGTGGAGACCACACGCAACAGACACCTGAGCCACACCTCAGCCACCAATCAAATTTGACCCGAAACACCATTTGCATATTTGATCAACTCTTTTGCGCGTATTCCAGTTTGAACTTTTTTGCTGTCTGCTTGGAATGTTCATCGATTTTCGATTAAGTCTAATTGGCAGTCAGTCAGTCAGTCAGTCAGACTTTGCCCAGCTCGATTGGAATTTAATAAATTTCTTTTGCATTTCCATCAATTTGCAGCACTTCGTTTGTTTATTTCATCAGCTTTGTCTGTGTACAGTTTTTTTCCTTATTCATTCCGCTTCTAGAGTTGGGTCACATTTGCAGCTGGGCATCAGCTGCTGGCGGATCATTAATTTGGCAGTGAATCGTTGGCAAATGTTCTGCTTAAGCTACAAGCGATTTGCATGAGATTTGTCTATGCCATCATCATAAGTCAGCTCTAATTGTATAAGTCATGATTGAATATCGGTTGAGATTGTAGAAGGAAGATGGAGTAGGAAACCAAAACAGACTTTGATTGATTTTTTTTCATAAATTTACCAAGAAAATAAAAAAAAAATAAATAAAAAGTGAAGTCATTGAAATGTGAAATAGTTGAAAAGATTCATTTTTTGTAATGTTAAAAATTGAATAAATCTCTGTATATTGATTTATTGGTCTTAAGACAACATCATTTTTTATCTACTTTACTTAATTTATGAACACAGAGATTGCTTCAATTTTTAGCAACACAAAAAAGAAAAACGACTTTTAAACTCTGCTCTAAAAAGTTATTTAAATATTCTAAACATTACAAGAATGTATACTAAATTAATTAAGTATATTTTATGAGTTGAGGAAATTTCCATAGACAATCTAGCGGAAATTCTTATAGATTAGTGCTGCCTATTCTACATTATCTACTCTATATTTATTATTAAGTTCCATCCAATAAGCTAATTGAAAATTTAAATTCACATTAACAATTGAAATATTATTGAATTATTAAATAAGATAAATTAAAACGTTTTTCTTTAGTTTAGCAACCTAACCTATTGTATTTATTGAGATAGATGAGCCCAAATAAATATGCATTTATTATATTCTTAAAAAATTTTTAAAATCATAGAAATAAATATATTTTCCATCAAATCAATGTTTTAAATTGATTGAATTTTCATATATTAAAAATTATTTCATTTGAATATGAGTTTCCGCTAGAAAAATATAAATAAAACTTTCAAACTTTTGAAAAAAATAAATAAATAAATAAAACCGATTGCGCAGAACTGTATATAAGTATGTATGTATGTACTTCATCCAATATAAACAAATATATTAAAACAATTATTTATTATAATCAATTATTTTTTCAATTTAAAAATTTACACATTTTTTACTTATTAATTATTACTCAACCATTTGTTTCAAGGCCCTCTACTCTTATATAAAATTAATTTAATTTAATTTATAACTTATATAAAATTACCAAAGCAGAGCGACTAAATAAAGTTTATAGAAAATATCTTAAGAAAACTCAAATCCAAGGCAACTGCTTTAAGCATAAATCTGAGCTGGATTTGTGGCTCGAGTCTCATAACTTAGGGCCCTTCATTACACTTTATTGCATTTGTTTTTCAATAAAAAATGCAGAGCAAGAAGAGAAATGGGGAGGTGTCAAAATAATAGAGGGAAAACTGCGTCTTATCGGGCAAGTGGTCGAACGCCCCCATAGAGCTAGCTGCGTGGTGATATAATCTGCCTTAATGCTTCGCTTTGAGTTTCATTTTATTTTGCTTTTTTCTCTTTTTTGTATGTTTTTTTTTTCTTTTTTTTTTGTTATTTATTTGGGCCACAAATATTGATTTGCCGTGGCTCTTGGCTCTTGGTAAATGTAACTTAAGCGATAACACGACGATAAGTTGAAACTATTCATACAAACCCAAAACTAAATTCGGGCACTCATTGTGCACATATGTTACATATATGTATATGTATATATGTATGTGCTCACATGTATTTATCATCCAAATAGGTTTTTGTTTTTTGGAGCCAAGTGCATTTAACGATATGATAAAAGTGCGGAGCACATGAAAGATGGGGCAATGTGGCTATGGAGTTGACCCAAATAAAATGCGAGCACAGCTGCCATGGCATTTGTGATATGGAACGCACATCTAGTTTTTATACATATACATATCTAGAATTATGCTGACAACATTCAATTAATTGGCAAACATTCTATCAATTGTGTTCATTCTTAATTAAAATTAATTATCTACTTCAAGTAATGGCACATAAAGCAAATTAATAATAATATGATATAAACTCAGGCCGATGCCTGCTGTTACAAATACAATTGGCCTATATACAGGCCAACTAATGCTGGCCAACATTAAGAGCCAAGTAAAGTAATTAATAAACAAAAGCACAATGTTAATGTTCTCTGAGTGCTTAGCAGGAGGCAGCGCAAAGGCAAGTAAAAGGACATTAAAACGCAGATATATGAGATGAGATAAACATTCTTACGGAAAAGCTCGCAGAGAACTTCATTAAAATTCCACGCATATAACAATTGAAGCTTTAACTAACCGTGTTTCATGGCCCATTAAAAAGATTTATTAATTTCACCTTGAAAATTCCACAGAATAATTCTGATAGATTTTGTATTTTTATATTTATTTATTTATTTATCGGCACGCAACAGTTGCCCCATGCCCGAAACTTCTATCTAGAAAACATGCAAAAATATTTTCCAAAAAATATTCAGATTATATATGAATATACATAATCCATTCAACCATGATCCACACCTCCCAGAGTACTTCATCAAATATGTATATGTAAAGAAAATGCGTTGTTGCTTAAATAAGGGCTTAAAAGCAAATAAAAAGTGAGCTTAGCTTTACGTTTGAATGAAACGCAAAGCGTAATGTTCTACTGATTACGTAAAAAGCGTAACACACACACATACAGAGATGATAGCCAGTTGGATTTTACGCATTCAAGGACAACAGCCAACCAAGGGCGCTCAATGGAAAAGTGACGTCTTCTAATGCTGGTATTACACAACACTGGCTACGTTCTGAGTTGAGGTTGGCAAGACTTACCGTTAAAATTCTTAGTTGGCAGCGCCTTTTGGGAGACACTACGCGTGCAGATATGATTTTTTCTTGGCTGACAATCTAGCAGGCCTCGTGACAGTTTTCGTCAAAATTGTGTGAGTATTGAGAAATCAAAAAGAATAGATCAGAGCAGCAAAATTTCGACGTAAATGCTGCTAACAAATTTTCCGTTCTATTAAGCAAAATCGTCGTAACTTTTATGTTGTATTTCCCAATTCACACGACGCGTAAAACTCGTGAACGTAACGTACTGTATTGAATAGCAGAGGGCAAATAAGACGAGAACCTTGCGCCGCGAACTCAGCTGACTGAATGAAAACGGACGCAGCGCTCGAGCAGCCGACAGCAGCCTTAACGTAAAAAGCAGCAAAAGCAGCGAAGAGAGTGAGAGCAAATACACCAACATCAACATTAGCAGAGACGGTGACGGCGACGGCGACAGAAACAGCACAGCAAAAGTAAAGCAAAAGCAAAAGCAAAAGCAGCGCAGCTTTGCGCTCAGCATAGAAATAGTGGGAGGCAGAGCAACAAGCACAGGCCGTTACTCAAGAGAGTCGTCAAGCAGGTGAGCGTAAAGTTGTGTTGTTACTATTTGTTGCTGCTGCTGCCACTGCTGCCCACGCGCTGCACTCGGTTGCAGCGTGCATACATGTTAATGTGTATGTGTATGCATTGCCATGAACGTAGTTGAGTGCACTAGAAAATAATGTTATAAATTGATGCATATCACTTGATAAAAATTTATAGCAATTTTTCATTCACTTTTCCCACGCTGCTACTGCAGCTGCACGGCACGCACACACATGCTCTCTCTTTGGCGCTCGCTCTCTCTGGCTTACGCTCTGTGAGCGCTGCATGTAAATGTGAAATGAGGGAAATTTGAAAAGAAAGGAGCATAAAAGCTAAAGCCAACTGACTACGTTGACGCTGCTGCTGCTGCGCTGCTTATGTAACTTGACGTTGTCTCAGTCTCGCAGTCTCAGGCGTTGAAGGGCAGTCAGCGACCTCGTTCTAGAAAAAAGGCAGCCCACAGCAGCAGCAAAGGCAGCAGCAGCAGCGACAGCGGCAGTGGCAGCGACAGCAATAACAGCAGCGCACAGGAACAACACAAAATAAACATTCAGCAACATACACAATGAAAATGTAGGGTTTTATTCTATGCAGCCACACATAGCCCATAACAGTGGGTGTTACTGTGGGTAGGTGGTTTGGGCGCATTTTGTTCTTCTTCTCGTTTTGGGCGACATCAAAGCCAAAACGAAATTGCGCAACAGCAACAAAACTTCGCAATAGCCACGTGAGCAATGTGAATGTCATTTTGTTGTTGTTTTTCGTTTTTTTTTTCTCTAATTTGCTATTGCTTTTCCTTCATTTCTTCTTTTGTCCTCTTGACCTAGCGACCCACATGATTTTTATAGACTGCTGCTGCAGTGCATCGCAGTAAACAATTATGCTACTCTTTCAGCCATCGCTCCATCGCTAAACCTTTTTCCACATAAATTGTTAGCTGAAGTGTAATTCAATTCCAGGCGTCATTTATTTATAGTAGCCGTCGGCCAGGAGCCAACTGCAGGTTACAGCAGCAGCAGCAGCATCAGCAGCAATAGTCGCTGTCTGTGAAAGATTTATGGCTAACACACAAATTGGGTTAGGTCAGCAGCACAGAGTGAATAAAACACCTGATGCAAAGCCCTCTTCTAAACAGCATAACAACAACATCAGCAATAACAAGCTCCACGTTCTTTTAGTTACCGTTATCGTCAGGCTAATGCACAGCCCTAACAGCGAAACAAGTGACCAGAGCACTTACAGTTATTTTCAGGCTTTTACTGCTGCGGTGTCTTCTTCCTCCCCTTCCACTATGCTTCCCGTTTTGTTTTTGTGCTTTTGTGCTTGGCGGCATCTGGTTTTGCCTAAGCCACAAGAAACATGCGTAAAATGCGTTTTAATTGAAGGGAAATGTTCAAAGCACATGTTCGCTGCCCGAGGGGGGGCGGCAACTGGACGAGTCTAATTGAATTATGTACATGCATATATACATATATACATACATATATATACTGTGTGTGTTCCTCCTTTGTTTATAGCCCGCTATTTACCAATACTATTAGACGTTGAGGCAAAAGTCGTGCGCTCTGTTTTTTTTATGCATTCCATTTTAGCCATTTTTCATTCGTATGACCCAGTTCCTATGCTATTGCTATCTCTGTCACTTGCACTCACTTGCAGCTGAGAGTGTCAAAAAATTATAAGAGCAGCGAAGAAGACAGAAAAAAACAAAAGAGAGAATGAGTAGTTGTCATCATCGATACATATTTAAATTAATTTAAGTGGATGCACACACACACACACACACACACACACACACACACACACACACACACACACACACATACACATACATAAAAACGCACACAGCTGTTTATTGGGCAGCACTTAAATTGTCAACTATAAATAGAAAGAAACACGCAAAAAAAATGGGCAAAAATGATGCATATACATATGTATGTATGTATATACTTACATATACATGTATACGTATGTATGTGTATATATTTATGAATTGCTAGTTATGACGACGAATTCTATTTTTTGCATGCGGGTTAGCGGCTAAGACTGCAGTTAGCCACGTTTTTCCCATTTACTGTGCACGCACGTAACGACCCACATTCACACCCACTCGGGGTCAGGCAATTAACTTGGCAGACTGCTTGGCTCACGCTGACGTCGTGACATAACTTTAATAGAAAAGAAAAAAAAAAACAAAAAGAGAAAACATCAATCCAACCAACCATCCTTTGTCCCTACCCATTCCCCTTCCATTGGCATGTCACGAATGTCCTTGAGGCGTGAGCTGAAGGCCACGTGAGGCTTTGTTTTCGCCCAGCCATTAGAAATAAGCTTAAAAAGTAAACTATGTTTTCTTCATTCATTTTATTTCGTTTATTTTTTTAGGAATACCATATTACAGCATGGGTGCCGATGCGGAGAATGGGAAAAAGATTTTCATTCAGAAATGCGCTCAATGCCATTCCTACGAAGTGGGCGGCAAGCACAAGCAGGGCCCTAATCTTGGCGGAATTGTTGGGCGCAAATGCGGCTCCGCCCCTGGCTACAAATATACTGAAGCTAACATCAAAAAGGGCATCGCTTGGACAGAAGGTAATCTGGATGAGTATCTGAAGGATCCAAAGAAATTTATACCCGGCACCAAGATGGTTTTCCCTGGACTCAAAAAGAACGAAGATCGCGCTGATTTGATTGCATTCCTCAAATCAAACAAATAGTTTGACCACCACAACAAACAATATGAAAAACTAAAAAATTGGGAAAAATTGCTTTCATAAATATTTACAAAGTACACTTTTTTAGAATAGATAACAATAAAAATTGAGCTCGCAACATAAAATTGGTTCCGTGATATATATATATATATATATATATATATATATATATATATACATATATATATATATATATATATATATATATATATATATATATATATATAGTATATAATTCATTATGACAAATATTTGTATATAATGTACCGCCAACCTTTATTTCAATCAGCTTTTGTCCGCCTCGGCGGTCATTTAACTTTATATTTGTGTGCAACCGCCAGAGCGCGCAATAGTAATTACGTAGCAATGTGAATGAAATGCAATTCATGAACTTTGTTCATTTAAATAAAATATATTTATATTATACATATTAGCAAACTGCTTTTACATACTTTGTCTTAAATTAAAAGTTTAAGTTATATATTTTTGAATAACGACCATGCGATGACCTGTTTTGAAAATGCCATATCACTTAGCACTTGCAAGCTAGCAATTCATGCACAATTATGATTAAATATCGTACGCTGATTTGTAAAATGTATCGATGTTTCGATATATTAACGATAGCGATACTCAATTATTTAAACCAATTGGGATTTTTTGTCTCATTCGTAAGCTATCTGTTCGCAACGAAAGACGGTTTGTGTTCAATGTAAGTAGCGGGAATTTGCGAATGACGTAAATATATTAATGTATTAAACCCTGAGTAGTTATTGATTGTGTTCAACATGTACCGATAATTCAGTGATAAATAATTGCATTTAAAATTCTTACATAATGTATGATCGCATAGATGCTCAGAGTGCAGCTGTAAATCCCACGCAAATTTTATTTTTTGGGGGTTGTTTGCGTTACATAAACGTGTGACTGCCTTCAAGGGTGTTTGTGTATGTGTGCGTGTGTGTGTGCTGTGTGGATATCAATGTGCTAAAAATGTATGCAAAAGTCCAAAAGTAACACAACTATTATTCATGTAACATATGATGGAACTTTTTACACATAAATATAAATATGTGCTAACAAAGAGTCACATTGACATTAAAAATTACGCGAGTCGATTACATGAGCAAAAATCTAAAGCTGAAAGGCCGTACGATCACTTGCTATCTCGCTCTCACGCTTTTCGTTTAAGAAAAAAAGTTGCTTCCATTTCACAGAATTTTAGCCCGTTCGCCACGTGGTTGCTAAGCAAGTGCGATTTCATTGCCCATTGGCTCTTTAATTTTCTCTGCTAAAAATCGCAGTTCGCTTATGTAAGCGTAATCGAGTCAACTAGAATAGCAAGAATACTAACCCAATTTCGCTTTTACCTGCTCTCTCTCACGCGTCCTCACACATAGAGCGGAGCATCAGCGATTGGCGTGCTTCCAATGCAGTTCCTATAGAAAAAGTGTTTTTTTTTATCTCACCAAGGCCGCCACAGCTAGGCGACATTGCAGTCTTTCATGTAATCATTCGCTCTCTAAAAATGTGTGTATGTGTGAGTGTGCGTTTGTGTGTGTGAATTTGTGTGCGCTCGCCTGCTCGTGTAGTAGGTGACTTACTAATTGCAATGCAACAATTAGTTCAAGTTCGCATAACTGCATGCAATGCAATTAGTCACCAACCAGATAAGCCGTTAGATGGCAATATACTGACCGCGACACAGACCCTGAAACTTTATTTCTGGGGAATGTGGGGAAATATTGGAGTTTGTACTGTTGCTGTGCGGCAGCGAAATCTGACGCAATTAAGATTTTAGTTGTGATTCACAGTGATGGCAACTCAGCTTCTTTTAATTATTTAAGCCAAATTTGGCGTTTTTTTAAGTGTGAAGATTAGCATTATAATTAAATATATAATAATATAACTATTTAGTTTACGCTTATTTTTAATTAATATTTCTTATGAAGTCATCTGTTATTTAACATCTGTTATATTTTCTTAGCAATTAAATAATATTGAGCTTGCAGCGAAAATATAGCTTTTTCGCCTTGAAGCTAGCTTTGTTACCTAAAAGCGAGCAGCCCTGCGACGCGTCGGCAACATGTGACCAGATCGTGTGTAGGTGTATGAGTGCGTGTGCGTCTCTGTGTGTGTCTGTGTGTCTGGTGACGTTGTTCGTCTGCTGGCACGTTAAGACGTTGAATGAACTTTGGGCGGGAGGGTTTGAGGTGCAGACTATTAGATAATCTAACGGTTTAGTACAATGCATTACTAATTGTTGGCATGTGTTGTTATCAGTAGACCGATTAATGCATCGGATGTTGATAACAAAAATAATTTGCCAACGTTAATTTTATTTGTTGTTTATATAACAATTCTAATTGTTCGTTTTCCTCTATCTTTCTCTTTCACCCACAGTCGAGTCGGTGTTAACACATCAAATATTTATTAACTATAATGGGCGTACCTGCTGGTGATGTTGAGAAGGGCAAGAAGCTGTTCGTGCAGCGTTGCGCACAGTGCCACACTGTGGAGGCCGGTGGCAAGCACAAGGTTGGCCCCAACCTGCACGGTCTGATCGGTCGCAAGACCGGCCAGGCTCCCGGCTTTGCCTACACAGATGCCAACAAGGCCAAGGGCATCACCTGGAACGAGGACACGCTCTTCGAGTACCTGGAGAACCCCAAGAAATACATCCCCGGCACCAAGATGATCTTCGCCGGTCTGAAGAAGCCCAATGAGCGCGGTGATCTGATTGCCTACCTGAAGTCGGCTACCAAGTAAGGAGGAATCACTAGCATCTACCCACATCCGAATCCAGCACCACCTCTTAGCTACACGTAAACTCTGTATTACGAGCTATAATATCATCATGGAAGCGTGGCAGTAGCGCCTCCGAGGCTCATCCTGACGACGGCTTGTATTTGGGTCACAATTATAACAAAGCAGAATACTGAACTTAAAAACAAAAATACAATTATGTTAATTTTAAAGTTTAAATAGGACAATTACATTATTTAATTTATAAAGTGGATATAATTAATTTAAAGCCGATTTAATTGTGACGCCCACGAGAAATATAACAACAAATTAAATAAAAACAAAACAATAAAACCGAAAATAAGCTAGCTTTTCTTATTGCATTGTTGAATTGGGTAAAAATTTGAAGGCTACGAATTCACGGGTTAGCATAAAAGCACAGCAAAAGCTCAACGAGAGAGAGCTTTTAAAGCTCAAGCTATTGAATAACATTCTAGCTCTCTCTAGAGCTGTATAGAGATGACAAAATATTTATGATTTTCAATTACATTTATTTATATATATTGTTTGTTTTTTTTTTTTACATTCAAAAATTTATCATACACTTTTATAACAATTTAATGCATTATTTTTATGTGAATTTCGTAAACAATTTTTATTCACACGCTTAATAACATTTCTTAATATTGCATTTATTGATTTGATTTTTGTTTCCATATATGTATATATATATTTTTTTTTTTTGCTTTAAAGAAAAGAAATACTTGATAGGTTGGTTGTACATGTGCGCCGATGCGTTAATATATAATACAATTTACTATTTAGACTTGGTTGAAATCGTGAGAGAAACTCTGTACAGCACAGCGCAAAGTAGAATATTTAAAACGACAATAACGAAAATAAACAAAACAGACAAAAACAAAATATATAAAAATTTACTCTCTGTGAGTGTGTGTGTGTATATGTGTATATATTTTCAGTTTATCTAATTAACTTTCACTCTCCTCTACGTATCTCTCTAGTGGTTCGGAATGCCAACAAAAGAGCAACAATTAATTAGTTTTTAACGAGCGCTGGCACCATCTGGAATCGTCAATGGATTCGCTATGGAACTTAGTTTACTGATTAGGACAAAGAAATATGCGCTTAAATGGTAGCAAGAAATAAAACGATATTTTGTTAATGGGCGTGGGAGCTGGAGGTAGACGACACACGCCCCCAACTCTTATTGTTAGTTAAGTTGTCGGAAACAAGCTGGCGACCCACTTGGCTATCGGTTGTACATGGTGTAGCTGGTGAGCGGGTGGCAACTGATCCTTTAGGCCTTGCCAGCAATGGGAGCTGAGCCTTGTTTTTGGTTCTCGTTTTCCTTCTCCAGTTGCTTGCCCAAGTATTCCCTAATAGAAACACGGATAAAACAAAAACACATCAATTTGGAGTCTGGCTATGCGAATTTTGAATAGGGAGAGAGAGCTCTTGAAATTATTGGATAATGGTTTGACTACCGGGAGTATAAATGCGAGTGTGATTATCGAGCGGCACCTGAGTGCGATAGGCGTGCATATGATTAGATTAGACTATCCACTTATATCATACTAACCAATTGTGTACCATCAGTTTTTGGACAGCCAGCAGAGCCTCGTAGCGCACATTGGGATCCTCGTGGCCCAGATGCTGCATAACAATCTGTTTGCCGCCCAACTGCTCCAACACACTGCAAAGCAAAGGCATATTAGACGAGAGCAAAGCAGATATATCCTAGATCCTAGATCCCATTCACTTACTGCTTGCCACGTGGATAATGACGCACATACTCTCCAATATCGAAACAGGCAACGGACAGAATAATGGCATCCTTCGAGGTCTCCAGCAGATGTACCAATATGCGCAGCAGTTCGTAGTTCTTCTCGTTGAGGCGTTGAGCATTCTCACGCCAGAATTTGGCCGATTTGTGGACGGGCGACCATTCGAGGCGGCCGCTGCGCACCTCGGTGGCATACTCGTCAAAGGAGCTCAGGTCCTGCACGGAGTTCTGCAGCTTCTCGCTCAGATACTCCACATCGGCGGTAATGTCCTCGTCGTCGAAGCGACGTTGTTCCAAATTGGACAACTGCTTCAGCACTTTGCACTGCACCATGGCAATGCAGTGATCCTTGGCCACGGACGCATCCTCGGGCTTCTCAATCAGATTGCGGAAGACGGCCAAAATGATGCGAGTGACCTTCTCCTTGGCACAATCGCTCAAGATATCAGCCAATATGGGTATTACGCTGAACTTGTTCATCTTGGCAGCCAGCAGGGGATTGAAGGTCAGCACCCACAGGCAGAAGATCAACTGGTATTGCACCTATGAATAAGAAATCGAATTTAAATTGTACCAAACAATTTACACATTTCAATTTCAAACTCACCTGGAAGTTGACACGCGTCGACAGGATGCGTATCAAGGTGCTGATGCCATCGACGCTGACGAACGCAAAGCGATACTCATCCACGCGCAGCATCATCTGCAGGCAACGTGCCACCGACTGGATATATTCGTTGTTCTGTGGAGGCAACAAACGATATTAGTATGGATCATGTAGCACTGCAGAGATTTTCATTTTAGTAGCGAGTTAGTTATGACAGTTTATCTTAATTTTTTATATAATTTTTTTTATATTTTTTTCTAATTGAAAGTTGGTTGTACTATGCGCTACAACAACAGCAACACAACATTTACTACAGCTACTTAAGAGAGAGAGAAAAAAAGTGGAAGTGGAAGAGACAGACAGCGAGAATTGTGCTCTAAAATATACCAATAAAAAAAATAAAAAAAAAAAACCAAAAAAAAAAGTAGAGGATGTATTATAAAGGACAGCAAACGTCGTCGCTGTCCTGCTTAGAAATCCGTAGAATGGGCATGGCAATTGTTTGTTTTTGTTTGTTTGTGTATTGCGTTCACACCGACACCGATTTATTTTACAAAATTCTTTTCTTTTCTTTTCTGTTTTTAATTACCTTTACACCTTTACCGTTACCTTGAAACTATTATCAATTAGGGTTTTGTACATTTGTTGCTCTGCTGCTCATCTTTAATTTAGATCGATGATATTTAGTGGAGTTAGTAAACAGTTATCGTTTGATTTATAAATATATATATATATACAAGATACGCACACACACACGAACACACACACACACATTAACTATATACACTCACTCACACAACGTTTATGCATTGAAAGCTATGAGAGTTCTTTATTGTCTGACTGTATTTAAATTTCGATAAACATTGAAAATGTGTAAAAGACTAAATAATTTTCCAAATTAAAACGATAATCAAAAAATAATGCATTCATTAGTATAATAAATGAAAATCAAATTGAAATTGAAAATTGAGTTCAATGTCTAAATTCCTTGTTTTCTGATTTTTTTAACTTTTAGATAAATAATAAAAATAAAAGAAAATTAAGCCTTTATAGTTTTTTTTAATAAACAAAATATTTCAAAAATGAAATTAAAATCCAATTCAATTCCTGTTAGAAAATTAAGTTTAATTAATATTGTTGCAAATTCAATTGAAATTAAATATTTAAAAATTTAAAAATTTGAAATTCAATTTAAAAAATAAATAAATCCTTTGTTTTGTAATTTAAAAAGTTATAAAATTTAAATTAAATTCAATTTTTATCAGAAAATATATATGCATAAATTATAAAAAATAAAAATCAAAAACAAATTATAAATATTCACTGTTTGTCTAAAGAAAATCTATTATATGATTATTCTCATAGAAATTCTATACAAAATTTGAATAGGCAAAAAGCGATATACATCTGCTTATCAGAAATTACACAATGCTAATTGGAATATGACAGCTCTAATAGAAAATATTAATAACCTTTCCATAGACAATTCATATCTCTGCCATGATATTTTCTCTATAGCATAAACGAGTATAATTTGCAGGTTTGCGTGTGTGTGTGTGTGTGTCCGTGCCTGTGTGTGTTGTATAATTGTTTCATAATTTGTTTGGTAATTTGTTTTGTGTATTTTTGTGTGTGGCTGTATGTGTGTGTAATTGAATTGGGTGAGTGTGTGGTTGTGGTGGTGATTTGGATAGCATTTGGTCTGCATTTGGAATACCGGTATAACACATTTGCCATCCTGCTGCTGATCGAAGGAGGAGCGCACTTCGCGGTAACTCTCATTGGCCAGATCGTGGCGCTGCTGCAGCTGGACCATATTGGGACTGTACTGGTGGCCATGATGATCTTTGCCATGCTGTCCATGCGAGTGCACAATGATCGTTTGCGCCCGCTTGGCCAGCTGGGCCATCTCTTGCAGATAGGCAGTGCTCTAATTGATTTGTTGTGTATTGGGAGGTCAAAGTGCGTGGTTCGTGGGTCGTGGGTCGCAGGTTTTGGTTTTGATTTTTGGTTTTGTGGTTTGGGTTCAGCAGCACAGCATCCACAGCATTGTTTGTGTTTGTTGAATTGATCGATTCGGTAATTCAGTTATTGGTGTTTAACAAAATTGATTCGTAGTTGTTGATGTTGTTGACGGTTTAAATTGTAAATTGGTATTAAAGAATAAGTACATAAAATATATGTTTGGTTTTATTGTTCGCAAAGAAAACAAAAAGTTTAAGAGAAAAGAAAACAGAGCAAGAGTTAAACTTTTGTCATCTTTGCTTTTGGGGACGTCAGAATACACATAAATCGTAACGAGAAAACGTAATTATTACATACTATTATTATTATTATTTATTTGGTTTGGTTTGTTTGTTTGGTGGTGCAGGTGGTGGTGCGGGTGGTGCTGATGTTCTTTCAGTTCTCCACGGCACACAAACTTAAATGCGATGCGGTGCGATGATTGATTGAGCATAATTTTTTTTTAGACTTGTCGCAACGGTTATACGAACATCTTTATCATTTAATTCGAATTTTGTTTTTTATTTGTATATTTTTTTTTGAGGTACGTGATTTAATGAATTTAAATGCCAGAAAAAAAAATCGTGTACACGAAACACGAATCGCATACTTTAATCACGCTCACAGACAGCCAAAGTTTCATTACAAATAAAAGACAATTTTATATACGCAAGGCTAATAATATAGTTGGCCAAAAATCTGGCTAATGCTTGATTCACGTCTCATTTATAGAGTTTTCTCACTTTTGGTTTGAACATTTTATCATTTTAGTACGAATTGTAGGGCAAGCAAAACTAACAAAAAGCGTGCAGGTTTATATTTTACGGTTAGTTGCAATCAAATAAAATGCTAAATATCATAGCCTATTTGCCAACATTTTGTAGATATACTTATAAATGTGTATGTACTATGTGGTGCGTTGTAGGAGAAATTAGGTCAAAGCTCTTTACGGACTTTGATTTACGTAGATACAAAAAAATGTGGAATTTTTAAGTTTTTTCAGTTTGATGCTGAACTGAACTTGAGCCAGATTATATGAAGTGTTCATAAAAATGTAAGACTACAGTAAGACCTCCTTAATACGAACATGCTATAATACAAACAGCCTAAATAGTTGACCTCCATATTCTTAGATATATGAATTTTGTAATGCCCTAAATTTATTTTTAGTTCTTTTGTATTTTTGTTTTTTATAACACGAACGCTCTTGAAATTCAATTGAGACAGCACAAATTTTGCTGCCAATAGTTGATTGAATTCATTCATAGTGGCTGACTTTTTATGTATGTGAAATATGTAGCTTTTCTGTATTATACATTATATATATTAAAAGCCTCATTCAAAAACTAAGTCCTTAAGACTTATTCCCATCGATTTTGCATATTAAAATGCTACAACTAGACATTTTTCAAATCTATTAAGAAATACAGAATAACTATAATAAATATGACATTTCACAATCAAGAGCTAACAGTTTAATTAATATCGGACTCAATTACAATTACAGTCAGATTTTTGTTAAACTTTTGCTCTGATTGGAAACAGACGTTTTTTTTATTATGATATGTATTTCTTATGATATTTATTCTTAATTTATATGATTTTCTTTAAAGTTTTATTTGAAGGCAGTTCACATTTCTGAGCAGAGTCAATTCAATCAATTAATGTCTTTCCAAATCTATTAAGAAACTAAAATAACAATAACAAAATAAAATAGTTTTCCAATCAGATCAAAAATTTTACTAACATCTAACTGTAGTTATCAATTTGTGGACTTCATTCATTTGGAGGCAGCACATGTTTCTTATTGGACTTAATTCAATGAATTCATACTACTTATTAGACTTCATTTGATCACCATATAACATAATTATCAGTGCGTAAAACTTCTAAATACACTCAAATATTTACTTATTAAAATTTTTCTTTAAGTAAAATCGTTTTGCAAGAGTTTTCGCTGCATGCCATGAATATTTCTCTAAAAATGTGTTTATGCCAGCTAAAAAAATAATGTTAGAATCGTTCTAAGTCAATATATACTATGTATATTAATTCAAATCGATAAAGAGAACATCATGCTGCATGCTGCATGCTAAATATATATATTTACATAGATATAGATGTACCTAGTGTACCTGAGCTAAAGTTCTATTTACAACATAAACATGCAATTGGGGGAGAGGGGGCAGGGAAGTTGGCATGGGTCATGCATGGGCTTGACGCTTGTGCTCTGATCTACTTACATTGCTGGCCAACTGATCCTTGAGGAACTGCAAGTAGAAGTTGAGGTCCGACTTGGGCATCGTCTCATGGCCCCAGCAGGCGAACTTGGCCAAGATGCGCGACGCCATGTTGACAATGAAGCCATCCTGACGATTCAGCAAGTTCAGGAATGGACCCCAGACGCACTGCTTCATTTTGCCGGACGTCTCGTGGAATTGATCGACACGCGAGCGATCCTCCTGGAGAAGATCGTCGAGCAGCACAAGTATATACTGAATGGTCGAGTCCTTGGACAGGTGCGAGACCAGATTCAGCATTGTCTTCACCACCTGCGTCGAGTTCTGGGCCAGAAAGGCAGCGCGTGATTTATCCAATGCGCTAATTGTCTGATAATCCTCCTCGCTGATCATCTGCGACTTCATGTAGGAAGCCCAGTTGATGCTCTTGGTGCGTATATCGGCTGCTTGTTGCTGCAGCACCGAAGTGGCAGCAATCATATCTGCAAAATGCAAATGCGCATTCACAATTAACCATTTTTCTGCCCCACATTCGAGAAGGGGGCGGCCGTCTGCTGCACGGGGCTGCAGCAACTTCGATTTTTCACAGAGGTCAGCTGCTGCTGCTGCTGCTGACACACTTACCAATGTTATCCTCAGGCAAATACAGTGCGGTTGTCATTTTGATGGCTGTTTTTTGGTGTGTCGAGAGTGATGCGATATATTTGTAGTGTTGCGCGCGTTTGCACACAATTTCAATCGAAATATCTAGGAAAAAATATATTTAAATTACGAGTGTCTTTTCACACTAATGCGACAGCACCGAAATTCAGCTGACTGGTCTTGTGACTTATTCGCCGTGTTCGCCGCGCTTAAGCGTTGCCACCCCGCGTGTTCTGCACTGTGTGCGCAGTCTAATGAGAATGGCAAAACTTAAGCTATGGTCACACATTAACAGCTTTGCGGCGAATAACATAAATAATCAAATTTTATGTTTTATTAAACATTTATACTCTCACCTAATCTCTCCATTTCAAATAACTTATATTTAGCTGTACACTGCTCAATTAAGAGCGCAGCACAGGAAATAGTTCTAATGCCATCCAGACAGGTGTCATCCGACTATAAACAGTGAATTCGCTAAATTATGGAATTCACGCCGCATTTCAAACGCAAGCGAGGCAATTGCAAAGACTTTATTAAACTAGCGCCCTTTCCCCCAAACTCCGACGGATTACGCTATCAAGGTATATTTAATGGACTCTGTGTAGAAGTGTTCAATACAGAACACAATTCAATAAGGATTCTATACGATAATGGCTGCTATGGCAAAGGAAGCAATTCACGCGGCGGCCCAATTTCTGGAGAGCCCGATGAAACGCTTCTACTTGGACTGGAGGAGGCTTGTGTATTGGCCTACTATTTAGGCATACTGGAGATAAAAGACGCATCAAACAAAGAGATAAGCTGGGAGGCGTACGTGAAGGCAGCACTGGAATATGACAAAGAATTTATCTATAAGCTGGCTGCATATTTGTATCTAAAGTCTAAGAATTGGATAATTAAGAGCGGCATAAAATTCGGTGGTGATTTTCGTAAGTGCTATTCCGTATAATTTATGGGCATGAAAACAGCTTTTAATTTTTAATCGCCTTCTCACAGTCATCTACAAACAAGGTCCGCGACAATTTCATGCCAGTTTCTTGGTACTGATTCACACTTCGGACTATATTAATCACCCGCATTACGTGGGCAAGAATTTGAAGGGTGTTCAACGCGTGGCTGAAACCTCGGACAAAGATGTGCTCATTCTGAGGGTAAATGAGCTGAAAGACTTCGATCCTGCGCTGGCTACGCCGGCGGCTTTGGAATCCCTGACCATTGACGAGACTGTGATTCGGCGCTTTAACTACACATCTTTTGTGCAAAGTAAACAGAAACAATGACAAGAGTAAACTAGATTTTCTCTACACGATGCTTCTTGGGTATGCCCGTGCTGCGATATTCCGCCCGCTCCTGCAGATAGATGGCCTTGCACTCCTCCTTGAAGGCTTCGTTTTTGTACCAGCGGGAGAGACAGTCCATGAGCGCAGAGTTTTGCTTGCGGCAGGTGGCCACCATGAATATGCTGCTGGCCTTGCAGCATTCCTCAAAGTCTGCCACTTCTTTGGGACACAGTTCGCTGCGCGCGCGATCTCTCATTATTTTTGGTATTAACACCTCTTTTTCCACCTTGCGCAACGTAGTGTCATTCGGGTCACCTGTAAGCGGCAACTGAATTAGTATCCAGTAAACAATTCTATATTGTTTGGCTTACCTAGACCATGAGGGTTGCGTGGATTAATTACGGCGGGCTCCTGTTGTGCCAAACTCATTTTGTGTGTCGCTGTATTTATATTTCGGTCTAAGGGCTACTTTGACCTAAGATGTCAAACAGTGTGCCCGTACTCAAAATCGGTAATAAAACCAAAAAATATGTAACGATTCATCGTATTCAATTACACGCGTTGGCAGCCCTACACAGCTGCCTTCGATTGTTTATGCTTTACAGCACTGGCCACTTCCGCCTCTTTTTCTGCCAGCCTGCAGCGCCTTTGGACGTGTGTCAAAAGCGCTCCCGTTGCAATTTTATAAGTAATATTTCAACATGTCTGAGACATTGCAATTGCGTGGTACGCTGATCGGCCACAATGGCTGGGTCACCCAGATTGCTACCAATCCCAAGGATCCCGATACCATCATTTCGGCATCTCGTGGCAAGTATTATTAACAGTTGTTGAGGTTAGGTTGGCGTCGCTGGAATCCTCCAATAACTGCAACATCCCGGCACTATTTTTACATTTTAATTGTTATGATAAATAATATATTTATGGTTTTACAGACAAGACCTTGATTGTCTGGAAATTGACCCGCGATGAGGATACCAACTACGGCTATCCCCAGAAGCGTCTCTACGGTCACTCGCACTTCATCAGCGACGTTGTGCTCTCATCCGACGGCAACTACGCTCTGTCCGGCTCTTGGGATCAGACTCTGCGCCTGTGGGATTTGGCTGCCGGCAAGACCACTCGCCGCTTCGAGGGACACACCAAGGTGGGATAAGTTTCCAAGTGGTTTACCAAATGGTTTTTGAGCAGGGCCTAGAATTGCTGCAGCCTACGCTGCTTTACTGACTCCCAAACCCAAATGGTATTGGTGTATCCATGACCCCATCTCGTAAGGTTAGGCTTAGCTAGCACACCAATACCAATATACATATAAATGTATGTATATAAAAAAAAGAAAAGAAAAAAATATTGCGCCTATGCGAGGCAGAATTAATCTGGTTGACATCTGTAAAGTTCTACGCCTGAGTCGACACACTTTTGCGTGAAGCTCTTCCGTAAGTAGGCAACAAGATCTCTAAATCCGTTAATTACTTAATAATCGACATTTAACTAAAGATTCGCCAGCTAATAAACCGTTTGTTCTTCGCTTATAGGATGTGCTCTCGGTTGCCTTCTCGGCTGACAATCGTCAGATCGTGTCTGGCTCTCGGGACAAGACCATCAAGCTGTGGAACACTCTGGCTGAGTGCAAGTTCACCATCCAGGAGGATGGCCACACCGATTGGGTGTCGTGCGTGCGTTTCTCGCCCAACCACTCCAATCCCATCATCGTGTCTTGCGGCTGGGATCGTACCGTCAAAGTCTGGAACTTGGCCAACTGCAAGTTGAAGAACAACCACCATGGTCACAATGGTTACTTGAACACCGTGACCGTCTCGCCCGATGGCTCCCTGTGCACCTCCGGTGGCAAGGACTCCAAGGCTCTGCTGTGGGATCTGAATGACGGCAAGAACCTGTACACTCTGGAGCACAACGACATCATCAATGCCCTGTGCTTCTCGCCCAACCGTTACTGGCTGTGCGTCGCCTATGGCCCATCCATCAAGATCTGGGATCTGGCATGCAAGAAGACCGTCGAGGAGCTGCGCCCTGAGGTTGTCTCGCCCACATCCAAGGCCGAGCAGCCACAGTGCCTCTCCCTGGCCTGGTCCACCGATGGCCAGACCCTGTTCGCCGGCTACTCCGACAACACCATCCGCGTTTGGCAAGTGTCTGTATCAGCGCACTAAACTAATCTTATATGTTTGGACATAGCTCGTATGAATCGATGGCAAATTGATTTGTTTATGCCAAAACAACAATAAATATAAAACGACAAACACTTAAATTTGTTTACAATTGATGAATGGAATTATAAATTAATATGGATTTTTTTTGTTTACCAAAATATTGTCTTGCCTATATATGATTATTGTTTTATAGGTTATATACATCCTTCTCAATTGATAAAAAAAAAGCAATTGAATGGAAATATGCATATGGATATATGTAGATTAGCTAAGGCGAAAATGTTTGATTTATGATATATAAATACACATACTTATATATGCCAATAGCTTCAGAATTTAATTATTCAAAGATACAAAAAAAAAAAAAAACTTCAGCATTAAAGCATTTTTCAAAGACCTAAAAAATAAACATCATTGCCAATCTTCGTTACATTTTTTGAATATTTTATATTTCAACGTTTTCTTTTTTTTTTCGTTTGACAAACAAGTTTACGTATAACAAAATAATTTAAATAAATATTTGTGAGATTCATAATAATGGATGCGAGCAGTGACAGGAGGAGGTGGGGGATAACAAAGTGCATTAATGGTGATATTTTGTCTAAACATTTCGTATAAAACAATTTTTCAAAAATTCTTTAAATCCTAAAATCGAAACCAAAGATAAAGCCACCTTGATGGGAGAAAAATGATAATCGTGCTGGCGATGAGGCAAAAAAAGCATCTCGAATGCTTACATATATTATAGTATATAAATATCTTGGGCACTTTATAAGGTTGCTAGTTAAATGGTACAGAGGAGTCTCTCATCTGTCACTTGGTTTTGATTGAATTGGAGCGTTCGACAGCTGCTGCAGCAGGAGCAGCTGGAGCTTTGGCTAAGGCGGCATCGCCCACTTTGCTGCCAGCCGGTGAGCTGACAATTTTGTAGACGTCGTTCTTAAACACAATGACCAAGACGGTGATGTTGTCCACAGAGCCACGCTTATACGATTCCATGGCCAGCGACTTGGCACCAAAATCCGGCTCCTTGAGATGATCCTGCACAAAGCTGCAGGCCTCCTCGTTACTGAATGTATCCCAAAGGCCGTCCGATGCGAGTATTAAAAAACGGGGCCTGGCAAATCAATCGAAAATAATTATAATAATGAAAACAAATGACGCAGTTAATAGAAAGAAGAGTTCATTAACTTGGCAGCAGCTGCACTCACTTGTGATCATTTAACTCGAAGGTCAAGATGTCTGGTGTGGCTATGACTAGATTCTGTTC
This sequence comes from Drosophila hamatofila, assembly GCA_035045345.1. Lineage (NCBI taxonomy): Eukaryota > Metazoa > Arthropoda > Insecta > Diptera > Drosophilidae > Drosophila > Drosophila hamatofila. Next base: position 1,885,102 of record JAWNPA010000019.1, read on the forward strand.
GGGGTAGAAGAATATAAAGTGTAGGCTGATTAGCAATTGAGAATTATATATATACATATATATATACAAGCTATAAAACGTGACGTGAGAAATTCCTCACGCCATACAGCATCGACATACCTTATCTTTCAGGGGATAATCACCCATGGCTCGTGACGTGGCCAAGACCCCAGCCACGCGCCAAACACCGCGAAAGGCTATGAAGCCGCCGGCATCGTGTATGCGTTTACGCTCACGCACCTGCTGTGGCTTATGGTCGAAGGACAATGGTATGGCAATGCCGCGTGAATCAAACATCACGCCACGCGAATCACCCACATTTGCCACAATCAATTTGCTGTCTTTAACAATAGCAATCAAAGCGGTTGTGCCAGCAATGTTGGTCTGAAAAAATGAAAGAGAAATGTGAATCAATCAAGGCACATAATGAAAGTAGTTATTTTGGTTGCTCCACTCACTGCAAGCTTGGCCTGCTCGACCAGCTTGTGATCCGCGGCCAGTATCTCGTCCGTGATCAGCTTGCCAAAATTGATGCGTCCATGTTCGATGTAGCATTTGGCGTCGTAGCTCGGCGGCGGCGCATTGCCAGAATTTTGCCCATTGTTGTTATTATTCAGAAATGAATCTTTTGCCGCACTGTTGCCGCTGGCACGCATCGCGCTGTTCAGCTGCGCCGTATAAATGTCGGCGACAGTTGCCTCCGTTGTCTTTTGCTTAATTACGCTGCAATCCGCTGTGGTGCTGTGCGCTTTGCGCAAACTGTCGCGTCTGGCCACGGGATCGGCATTCTCCTTGTTGGCGACATCTTTGCGGCTCTGTTTGCGTGCCAGATACGGACTCTTGTCATATCCACTGTACTCTGACGAGCTCTCGGCCTTTAGGATCTTGTTAATATCAATGATTTTGTTGTAGATATTCTTCACCAGCACATCTCGGGCAAAGTTGGCTGCGAACTCGCCACCATGTCCGTCGAAAACGGCAAAGAACGAAATGTCCGTGTTGTTATTAATGTTCTCCTCAATGATGAATCTGTAAGCAAAGGCAAATTTACATAAAAGTCGAGTTCAGCTGCTTTGAGGCTCCTCTCTCACCTGTCCTCCATGTGAGGTCTTCTACCCAGCACAGCGAAGGCAGCACTTTGGTGACGCACCTCCTCCCAGCTCTGATGATCGCCAGCGCCGCTTGTCATCTCCTGGACTCGTGGCGCTTTCTGCCTACCGAGCGTGGCCTGGATGCGGCCCAAGATGCTGCGACTCCACACATCGACCGCTTGCAAATAGATTAACAACACAAACAGAATGATGCCACAGAAAATGACCTCGGGACGGAGCACATAGATGCGGCATAGTTTCCATAAATATGCCAAGGGCGAATTGATGGACGAGAAGCCCACTGCGAACTTGGATAGGATTTTCATATGTGAAACGTATGTCTGATAGAAGATCTTGTCCTCCAATTCGTCATCCATTGAGGGAGCCTTATTGTGTTGGTTGTCAACGGATCGTTGCCTTATTTTTACTCTTTCTGATTTATGATACGTATATATATAACACTCTGTGTGAGTATTAAATGTTGGGGATTGTGTGTGCGGTTTTGATTCAACAGAATAGAAATCACTAACGCACAATAATAATCAGGGGCCAGCAGCAGCACTTGGATTCAAAATCGAAATTTCGATTTATTTTGTATTTGCGTCTGCACTTTTCCTTCCCGTTCCGTTTCTTCACGTTTTCTTTCCCTTATTGACGACTTTTGCTTTGTGTCGCTCTCATTTTTTGACGTATTATTGCACAGCAGATTCGCCCGACTTTTTGTACCATTATATTATTTCAGAATATTCTTATTATAGCCTCTGTTGCTTGCATAAATAAAAACAAGAACAACAACATCCGTCTATGTACGGTTCATGTGTGTGTGCGTGCCTGTGCGTAAATATATACGTACATACACTGGTATTACCAGCACAGTACAGCCTCAATATAACTACTCGAAGGTGCGCGACGTGGTAACACTGAGCATACAAAATACTGAATTTCGTTCAAAATACAACACTACTTAAATTTGTTAACTAAATATGGATATTTTCTGTGATGTTATTAGCTGTAATGTTTTCTGTATATTCATTTTAGATGACAGCTGGGTTATTGCTTATATTTTTGTATAGAAGACGTTATAGTGAGTGACAACTGTGACCTCTGTGCATGTGGTATTAAAGGCCAGAGTTGTTATCGCTGCTATCGATAGTATTTGGATATTTTGCAACACCAATGAAATGCGTTTCGTGCCAATAAGATTATTTTTAATTATTTTGAATGGCAAAATTAAAATATATTTATCGCGAAGTTTTTAAAGTAATAAAGTAAACAATATATACTGATACTAATCTTATACTATTCTGGTGAATGTATTAAAAACGTTTTCTATAATTTTGGCCGTTATTATTTTCATTTTCTGAAACTATCGAGACCAATTGCATAAAAGTGTGACCAAAGCAAGTTCAGATTTAATTTATTATCACTCTTCTCTCCATACTCTTTCTTTTAATTAGCAACTAATTTCAAATTGTGTTTGTCAATGAATTTTATACTAAATATTTATTTTAATTTGTAATTTTTTTATTTGTATATGGAAGTATTTAAATAGGGAATTGCTTCAATACCTGCAGAATTCCTGCCCGAGTATACGTATCGCCTGTCCATGGCAGCCAGTTAAAAGCTTAATAATTTCAGCATTTTTTAAAAGAATTTAACACAATAAAATAAAGTTAAAACTTGTAAATTATGAAATGAACAATCAAAACAAGAACTGCAATGCGGAGAAGAACTGCAACAAAACGAAATGACAAACCGCCAACTGGCAGCGTTTTGATATATAGTATTATTTATTATGCTTTGCTATGGCGTGCAAATAAACAAATTGATATATATAAATATATATATATATATATATATATATATATATATATATATATATATATATATATATATATATATAGATAAATGTGCGCATCAAGTACAAACAAATGCGATTCTATTATAAACAAATTGAATGGGATTTATGCTCTTCTCATAAATTCCCTGCTTTCCGTAATAAAACTGGGACATTTTGTTTTGGTTTGTTTTAAAGTAGTATGTATTTTAATTATATTTATTGTATTTTTATTTAGTTTGTCGCATTACAAAAATATTGTATTCATTTAATTTTTGTTTTGTTGTATTTTAATAAGTAGGATTAAGAAAAACTTAGCTCAATAAAAATGGCATAAATTTGAAATGAATATTGCATTTAACATTGTTTTCTTATAGTACAAAACGTAACGGTTACACTTAACAGCGTTAAATAGAAATAACTTGTTGCCTTTGCTGTTGTTGTTGTTGCTGTTGATGCTGCGGCTGCGGCTGCTGCTGATGCTGCATTACGCATTTGTTCATAAAATATGGCAATGGTTGGAGCTGGCCGCTGGGCTTGCAACTGCAATGAAAATTAGTAAATTTGCATAATTAATATTTATTTACAAATTGTAGAGTATATGAATAATTAAGTTTGTCGTCAACTTTTTTTTTTGCTTCAGTGTTGCTAATCGATCATATATAAGTGAAATTTATGGCTTTGTTTATTATTCTTTTAATCTGTTCCTAATAAACAAATTGGGTATTTCTATTTTGGTATATTTTATGTGTCTGTACTATATATATCATATAATTATAACAGAAAAGGTTCTACGTATACCAGGAAAACACCTTAAAATGATAAATAAATAAAAAATAAAATTATAAAATATATGTAAGAAATAGAAAATACAAAAAAAATTCATTAAATTATTAAAATAATAAAATTAAAAAAATAAAATTTACATATTTTCATTAAACAAAACTAAATAAAATCCAAATATTATATTTAAATATTGAAATATACATATTTAAAATGTAATTAAATAAAATTTATAAAATTTTGATAATAGACAAAAAAAAAAAAAAAAAAATAAAATTTTAATATTGTTTTTATTTATGAACAATAATAAACTTTCAAAAATATAAAAAGCATACATGCAATTTTGGAGATTTAATATGAAGCAGTCAAGAAAAAGAGCTAATTAATTATATAGTGGGAAATTTTTATAAGACACTCTAAAAAAACTTGCCATAATATAAACAATTTCAAGCCCAATTGAACTTTCTAAACAAAATAGACTCTCACTACCTTTACACCAGCTGATATATGTTTATAAGCAGAGTATAGCCTAGTTGAATATTGTAAAAATTTATACACACCCACACACAAAAATGTGATTTAGCTATTCTATTATATGACATTTGAAAATTCAAAAGTAATAAAAATATTGAAAATAAAACTTAAATATTTTTTATGAACAAGAAAGGAACTGAATCATACAGTCAAGAAAAAGTGCTAAATGAATTATATTGGGAACTTTTTATAAGAGTAGTCTGGAAAAAACTAATTGCTTTACACCAGGCTATATATGCATTTTAAGTAGAGTATAGTCTAGTCGGATATTTTCACAAATTTGACACACCCATACCCACACACAAAAACAACATACCTCTTTAAACTGTGCACTGTCGGAAGCGATCGGCATTTTCCTGAATGTTACGCAGATAGATGTTGAGCTGATCGTTCAGCGGCTGTATGGACATTTCCAGTGTCTCCAGCTGTTTGGTCTTGTCCAGATAGGTGTTCTGCAGCAGGTTCAGCTCGGCGAGCTTCTCGTTGGTGTCCACCGTCAGCTTGGAGGCGCGCTGCAGCAAAAGCTTGGCGCGCTCTCGCGCATGCTCCGATCGATTGGCGCGATCCGTGAGCGTCTGATTGGTGGCACTGGTCGAGAACTGCAGATTGCTGGCCTCGCCACGTGCCCGGATGGCCTCCTGCTTGACACGATTCGCCTGCTCGGTTATCTGCTGAGCATCCATTTCGTTCTTCAATATATTCTTCTGCAGATGCTGCACCTTGCGGGCCAAGTTCTCGACCTGCTGTGCGGTTTTATTTGCTGGCGATTCGGCCTCTTTGGTCTCCAGATCAATTTGCTGCAGATCCTCGTCGGCGAGCTCAATGTTGCTGTTTGCCTGCTGTATGGCATTCTGTGCCTTGCCCTGGGACTCACTGGCCGACACCAGATTCTGGACCACCAAATTGGCCTCCTCCAATATTTGATTAGCCGTCGCCTTGGTGTTATTGGCCGTGGTCTGCAAATCGTTGACGTTATTCAGATCGGGTCGTGTTTTATATATGATCGCCTCAACGTTCTTCAGCGAGGACACAGCATCGTTGATCTTTACGCCCAGTGATTCGATCTCCTTGGGATCGAGCGTCAGGTCCAGCTGCAGCGTGTCCTGTGCCAATTGCTTGCTCTCGGCGGGCAGCGCCGTCTTATTCTGCAAAAAGTCGTTGACCTCCTCGAACAGCTTGACGGCCAACTTGATGCTCTCATCGGTTTGGTTTAGATATCTGTCCGACTTCTCGAATCCCAGCTGGGCCTTCTGATACGCCTCCGAGGCATTGAGTTTGGCCTGGGTAAGAGCTCGAATGGTCTGATCAGCTGCATCCTTTTTGCTTGTAATGGCCGCCTCCGTATTCTTGGCCACCTTGAGCGCCTCCTCGGAATGAGCACGGGCGCCATTCTCGCAGGAGAGGAAACCGCCGCATTTGCCGCATCCAGCGCCGCCACAGAGATTGTCGCAGGGATCGCCCGGCTTGCCGCACACCTGATTATTGAGCTCCGGAATTTGGGAGGTCAGTGTACTCAGCTCGGCACGATAATCGGCTATGGTCTTATCATTATTCGCTATGGCATCGGCCTCGTCCTTGATTTTGTTGGTCAGCGTCTCGACGCGCTTGCAGTTGCGCTCCGTGTTGGATGCCAGCTCCGTGGCCTCATCCTTGAGCGCTGCCAGGCTGCTCACGCGCTGGTAAGCATGTCGGGTTAGATTCAGTGCACCCTCAATGTTCGACTCCTGCAGCTCGATGCCATTCTCTCTGAGTTCCCGCGACAGCTGCTGCACGAGACGCGAATGATTCTGCAGACCCTCCAGCTCCACGGCGGACAAACTGAGCGAGTTGTAAATCTCATCCAGCTTAACTTCCGTTTCACTCAGCTGCTGATGCGAGTTGACCAGCTGTTCCTTCAAGGCATTGGCAGCCGCATCCAATTGATCAATGTCCTGCAAACTGACCGAGGTGTTCTGCAAGAGATCTCGGATGTGCTGCAGCTTCTTGTCCAGCTCACTGAACTCGGTGGTGTAGGCGCCCGTTGCGCCCACCTGTTTGATCTCCTTGGCACGCTGGATGGTCGCCTGCGTGGATTCGTCCAGCGCCTTCAGTATGATGTCCCAGTTATTGAAGCATTCGCCACAAGGAGCGCAATGCGGGAACTGACCTATATAGCCGCGGGCACACTCATTGCACTTGTAGCCGCCGATGCCCTCGTGGCACACACATTGACCCGTCTCCCGGTCGCACTGATAGTCGGCGGCGCCAAACTGGTCGCACTCACAGGGCTGGCACTTCTCGTTGGGATTGCCCCAGAAGTGCTCCTGGCACTGATTGCACGCACGTCCGCCAAAGCCGGGCTTGCACTCGCACTGCCCAGTGAAGCTGTGACACTGTTCCTGCACGGCACCAATGGCATCACAATTGCACGCCTCACAGCCCTCGCCCGAGCCGATCTTCCAGTGATTCAAGGCGCACTGATTGCACAATAGTCCCTGGACATTGGGCAGGCACGGGCACTGGCCCGTAAAGCGATCGCAGTGCGCCAGCGTTTTGTTGGTGCCCAGGAAGTCGCATTCGCAGGGTCGGCAATTCTGCTGCAGTGCATCGCCGTGGTAGCCATCGCGGCACAGCTCACAATGATCGCCCGTCGTATCGTACAAGCACTTGAGGCAAGCGCCCGTCTGGCGATCGCAGTTGCCCGTCTCGTAGAGATCGATGTTGTTGCTGCACTCGCACTTGGAGCAGCTGCCACCCGACTCCGGATTGCCAAAGTAATTGTCCGCACAAATCTCACAGCGTGCGCCGGCATAGCCGTCCTGGCAGTTGCACTGCATATTGTTGTTGCGCGTGTCCAGGGAGCAGCCATCGGCATGGGACTTGCCACTGGCCATGGTGTCCGGACAGCGACAGGCCCGGCAGCCGATCTCGCTGCCCAGCAACGGATCACCGTAGTAGCCATCCAGGCAGGTGTCACAGTTGAAGCCATCCGTCGAGTCCAGGCAATTGATGCACTGTCCCGTCAGCGGATCACAAACGGACGCATGTCCGTTGCACTCGCAGACCCGGCAAGCGGGGAAATTCCAATAGCCCGGCTGGCACTGGTTGCACTCCCGTCCATAGGTGTTCGGATGGCAGGCGCACTGACCCGTCAGCAGGTCGCAGTTGTTGTCCTTGCTGCCAATGCTGTTGCAGTCGCACGACTGACAGCCCTCCGGCCCGAAGCCGTAGGTGCCCGGCGCACACTGATCGCACTGCCTGCCCACCACATTCGGCTTGCACTGGCAGAAGCCGCCGTTGGCGTCGCACTCCTTGCTCAGCGAGCCGGTGGGATTGCAATTGCACATGCTGGCGCCATCATAGATGTACGTGCTCACGTCCTGCTCCAGGTCGCGGCAGATGGCCGAGGTGTGATCCTTGTAGCGCATATCGTACAGCGATTGGTTGCAGTTCAGGTTGATGTATTCGCGCAGACGCAAATCGGCCACTGGAGATCCATGGAAGATGGGCGTCACCTCGATGCGTGGTATCAGCGTCAAAGAGTCCACCAATATGGTGGCCGTGGGATTGTCCTCGTTGTGGCGCCGGTGCTCAAACAAAATACGGAACTTGTAGACCTTGCCCGCCTCCAGGCAGACATCGTGCAGGGCAACCACCTGGCGATCCCGCTCGGGCAGAGTGAATGGTACACGGGCTTCCGTGATTGGCGACTGGATGGCCTGAGCGCATTCGCCCTGCGGATCAATCTCATCGGGACGCACTAGCGTGATGAAGGCATCTTCCCAGTCGTTGCGGGACGTGGACTGATAGCGAATGAGCACATCGTAGGGCATTGAGCGTGGAATATCGTCCACCGTGATGACCATCTCGGAGTTCTCTGGCACACGCGTGAAGCCGATGCCCGTAAAGTCAGGGGCGTGGCCGGAGGGCGGTGCCTGCGGCACATTGCTGCAGGTGCCATTGTTGCTATAGGTGATGCACATGTCGGCCACCTCGGCATCGTGCACAACATGCAGATCGGGTATATAGTAGTTCTGCTTGGGCTGCGAGCAAGTGCGTCCGGTCATGTGGGAACGGCACCGACACTGACCCGTCAACACATCGCAGTAGTTGTCATAGGAGCCGCCCGTATCGCAATTGCACAGCGTGCAGCCATCCTCAGATTCGGAGAGGCCAAAGGTTTCCGGCTGACATTGATTGCAATCCTTGCCGGTGACCAGGCGCTTGCACTGACACTCCCCGGTGCGCATATTGCAGCCGGAATTGTTGACAGTGCCGAGCGTATTGCAGGTGCAGGCCTCACAGCCCTCGGGATTATTGGGATCCAGATTCCAGAAGCCATCCTTGCATCTATCGCAGCGACGTCCCTTCACATTCTTCTTGCAATGGCAGGCGCCAGCTTCGACTCCATTCTCTGGATCATTCACCGAATCGCAAATACCCTCATCCACAGCACCGTCGAGATCACAATCACAGGGCTTGCACACATTGGGGCTGCTCAGGGGCTCGGCTGGATCGCGATAGAAGAAGGCCATGCACTCCTCACAGTGCTGACCCTGGGTATTGTGCAGGCAATTGTCACAGAAGCCGCCCGAGACATGGCCCGAGGCTATGAACACCGCCTCATCGAAATGACAGCTGACGGCGTGTCCATTGCATTCGCATTTCTTGCACGCATTCGTCTGCTTGCCAAAGGCCGGCTTCCAGGGCAGATCGTTGTAGAAGTCCTCGCAGGTCTCACAGTTCAGACCCTTCGTATTGTGGGTGCACTCGCAGCGTCCGTGGACCATCTCATAGTCATTGGTGACCACATCGTCCAGTGGCAAACACTGTGAGGCATGGCCGTAGCAGGAGCAGGAGCCACGCACCACCATATTCGAGATGCCGTAGTAGTACTTCTCCTCGTTCTCCAGACGATTGTCGAGCAGATTGTCGCCCAGCTTGTGCAGCTTGGTCAGCTGGATGCGCAGATTCGTCATCTTCAGCTGGTTCTGCACATGCTCCGCATACGGATCGGACACATTGATGTTCGGCGGCAGCACACGGAAGATGACTTCACCATTGCGCGACGGCTCCACATAGGAGTAGCGCGATGTGCACATCACATCGGTGATATTATGGAGTATGGTCGTCACTCCTGGGAAGGATTCAGCACAATCGTAGGCAAAGTAACGATACACATGCCACGTCTGGCCAAAGTCAAAGCTACGCTCGATGTACATAGCCGCCGGCCGGAACGTGGTGAAGGTGATAATCAAATGGGTGAAATGAAATTCCGCTTCCAAATCCAATTGCAAGGTGACATTCTCTTTGCCATTCTCGGACTGCCACCAGGTGGGTATATTGGTGCCCGGCTTGGTCTTATAGATGATCTGTCCAATGCGATGATTCTTGTACGGATCGTTGCGTGTCTCATCCCGCGAGTCGCACAGGAAACACTTCTTATCCTCCAGATGGGATAGAATGCAGAAACGTTCCGGCTGCTTCAGACCGCACGTGGAACTGGCCGTCAAACGATTCTCGCGTCCAATCAACAGATTACCCGTTGCCGGATAGCAAGAGGAACGCTCACACGGATGCGTCTTCACATATTGTCGGGGCGGATTGCGCGGCCGATCGCGACGTCCGTGCGGCTGCTGCGACTGTGGCAAACGCTGCGCCTCCAGCTGCTGGAGTACGGCGAGCACCAAGAAAAGCGCGATAAGGCCGCTGCGAAGCGACATCGCTTCTGCTCGCTAGATCTGGCTCGATCTCTCTCTCTCTCACACACGCTCGCCTACTCTCCCTCTCTCTCACTCTCACTCTCTCGTTGGGCGGTTGTCTCGCTGTCTTCGGGGCTTCGAGGTCGTGTTCCACTAGAGCGCTTCCGGCTTCGTTTCCTAATCAGTTTTCGTTCGATTTCCTTTACAGAATGTGGACCACGTGGATAAGCTAAGGGAAGAGTTTATAATTTACTAATCTTATTTGTGTATATCGATATATATATATATATATATATATATATATATTTATCATACTTACGCTTCCTTAACTTCCTTACTATGAGTGCTGGCCACTCATTTTGCCTCGATTCTCTAGCTGCAGCTTATCTGTGCACTGTAAAGAAAAAAAAAGAAAAACAAAATAGAATTCGAATTATTTCTTCTCAACTGCAACTCTTATCAACAGTTTCCAGCTCTAATATTATTATATATATAGTTTTTATTGCTTGAACTCCCACATATGTAGACTCGACCCCCGAAATGGAGCAGCGTCCGTACCCAACGACTTTTACGCACCAACTGAGCGCCAGCCAAAGCCTTCTCCAAGCTAAATGTGAATGAATCTGAGCATACATAAGTTCGACTTTAGGGCGATAAACAAGAATATATATACAACTACATATACATACATACATACATACATACATATATGCATATATAGAATATATACAATCCGTTGTTGCCTGGTGCCTGGCGTTTATCAGCGTTTAAGACATGTACTAAATGCTCAACCAAAGATGATGATTATTTTTAGACACAGCTGCCTCAAGTGTCACACATTGAAAACATTAAAAAGAGTTGTACTTGTTAGAGAGAGTACTGTATACATACATACATACAGATATTATTATTATACTATAATAAACATATATACACATGTATGTATGTGTATATATTTATATAGTAATGCTTATGAGCTCATTAGCTCTGAATGTTTCTTACTTTTAAGTACATTAGACATAATTCCATTAACAAATTAATGGATATTTAAAGTAAAAGGAATTGTTCTCTCTAAGAACTATTAGAATTCAAACAGAAAACAATTGCTTTTATATCAGTTATCAAATTTTCATAGCGGAAAATAAGTGCAAAGCAAGGAGGCTTAAATAAATTTCCAAAATAATATCTATCCAATATAGTCTATAAAATAGTCAAATTTCAATATAATATATATGAAACATATATATTAATAAGAAAAAGAGTATTTTCATTTTTATTAAATATACATATTAATATTAAACATAAATTGATGTATTATATCTATATTCAATAAAAATATATACACTCAGATAAATATTTTTATTTTTATTGAATATACATGCTCTGAAATAGATATAATATACAAATTTATATTTTTTTTATTTTTATTTATTCCGCAAAGTAAAACTAATGACTTCTCTATTAAGATAGAGCTAAAAATATTTCATGTAACAATTTATATAATTCTTGTTTTTAATTTTTAATTTAATTTTATATAAAAATAAATTGTATAATCAGTTTAGGTAGATAGAAAATGAGAATATTTTTATAGGTAATATTTAATTAAATAGCATTTCTCAAATAAAAACTTTTATTTAAATGGATAAATGTATTTTTATTTTTATTTTTAATGCTTTTTTTCTAGTTATATTTTTTTTTAAAATATTGTATATACATTTTTTTAAATATTTTTTTTTTTTTAAATTGTTATACGCATACAATTGTTAAACAAATTCATGAACTTGATTTGTTGTTAAATTTCATATGTAATTGTTATAAAAAAAAGAATGATTAAAATTTTTTGTTATATAAACTTTTATATATAATTGTTATAAGCAAATTATATAAAATAATTATAATTATAAATTATAGTTAATATCATGCAATTATAATAATTTTTTTCATTTTCTTAAAACTTTTTTTTTTTTTTAGTTTTTTATAAATTTATTGTTCTTAATATATTTTACATTGTTTTATTCATTTGGTTTATTCACTTGTTTGAAATTGTTTCAGTTTCAGTCTCATTGAATCTGGGTCTACGTATATTCTTATCAGCCAAGTTCCATGTTTCATGGGACACGCAACTAAATTAAATGGGAACTGTGCTAAAGACTCGGCATCAGCAGCGGCGACAGCAGCGGCAACAGCTCGAGATAAGCTGGCATAAGTCAAAAACTTGTGCCTTTGATGTGGTCACTGATATGGATTGGGATGAAATCAACGCAAGGCAAGACAAACACTTGCTCGATTGTCCTCTGTCTCTCTCCCTTTCCCACACACTTTCTCTGTCTTCTTCTTACGCACTCTCTGGAGCCTGCACAACTATTTTGTAATTTCCAATGCGACATGGAACCGATAAGAGTTCATTCACAGATGCCTGAACTATTGTATACTATATTTTTATAGCTATGCGATTGTCTGGCGTGAGTGTTTGTGTGAGTGTAAATGAGTGTGCAACTGCATGTGTATGTGTGTAAGCGTGTGTATAAGTGTTATGCCTAAGACCATTAGCGGATTCTACACACTAACAAGTATGGAATTTTAGCATAGATGAAAGAAATTTGGATATATCGAATACATACTTTAGTTAGTTATAAATTAAATTAGATATCTTCCCGCCCATAAATAATTCACATATCTTCAAATCTTCCAATTAGCAGCAAAGTAAATAATTATAGAATTGAAAAAAAAAAACCCTGCCTTGACCTTTTCTTCGTCCATTTTCGCATAGTTTAACCCATATTCAGATAACACAGTTGATTTCAGTGTATCTGATAAACAGTAAATTTAACTTTCCTGTTGCCCGCTTTTAATTGCTGAAAGAATCTTTTATTTTTTGCTTTTTGCCATTCTGTTAATTTCAGTTTCGTTTGGGGCGCAACACAAAAAGCACAAAAAAGCAGACTGGAAAATAAACAAATAATCAAGGAACTAAACAAAACGTTAATTTACCAAACACACACACACACACACATACAGAAGTGAGATACACACAGATACAATGATGCACAGAGATAAATTCTGTGTGATGTGCTTGTGTTTGTTTATGAATTGGTATTGAATAAACATTTGTCCGGCATAAGGCAACGTTAAATGATGTAGTTGGAAATACCCTGTCTTTTTGCAAAGGTTCTTTTGTAGTTAATATAAGGAATTGTCATATTAAAATGTAAATAAGATATTTGATAAGGTCTTTTAGCTGACCGAGTTAAGTAGATATGAATTCTATAGGATGCCACATAATTCAAATAAATAAATAATAATAAATAAAATTTAATAAAATAAAAATAAAATTTGTGTTGTTCCTTTCGCCGGTGAAAAAACTATTAAAATCTTTCATTCATACACTAAAAATACTTTTAATTGATGATTGAGTAAAGAATAAATATGGCTTTTGTTTTTTTTATACTCGTTCACGAAGTGAAAAGAGTACATATATTATTATTATCCTATATCTCATAATATAGTATTAAATACTATATGCTAGAAGCTTGAAATTTGGAATATAAACTTGTATAGACAACTCAAGGCCAAAAGTTATACCATAAATATATGGTAGTTTAGTTACTACAGTTTCCCTCTTGAGATTTATCAAAACAAGAAATGAAGATCATTTGAAATCAAAAGAAATATATAATTTTGCTGACATATAAAAAATACATAATAAAATAGAATAGAATATAAGACACCCATTGCACAAAATATTTAGTGAGTCTCATAGTGAAGCAGGCAACGTTCAAATTTTGACTTCATATTGCTATTTGCTTTGTCCATAGCTGTCTTATTTTTACATATACATACACACAATATATACACATAGATATATGTCTACAATTGTATGCATCGAAAAGTTCATAAAATTTTGCTTATCTGAATGTTTGCTTAGCTTTGCCATGTTTATATTTTCAATTCCATCAGCGCGCTGCTTATTGACCACACATCCTCAGCTGGCTGGAAATGTTTTTACTTATGGAGAACATGTGTGGAACTTCCCTCACTCTGTCTCCCTCTCCCTCTCTCTCTCTATCTCTCTATTCATCGACCAACCCAAATGTAAAATGAGATCATGCATGCGACGGCAAAACTATTATTAGGCCTGAACTAAGTCCTGCCCACATACAGATAGATAAATATATATATGATATGCACAGTTATTTAACTATATCTTTCATGTACAGATCGGACCGACTTAAGCTTGGTTCTTAGTTTAATTAATAACCTAGTTGCAAGACAATTTGCTCAGCTTGTAATGCGCTGTTCCTTGCCTAGTGCAAAATGCATTGCATATACAGACATACATACATATATATGAACACTACAAAATATGCGAGGGTGGCTTAGTAAACATGTCAAAGAAGTGTGTCGAGCTTGCTCTCAGTGTATCATCTTATCGATTTATGGTAAATGATAGCTTAAAAGCATTTTCGGGCCTTATATTGTTTATTTGGAAGATGAATTTTTGCTGTATAAAACTTTTTTGATTGATTTATTTATTTTATTTTTATTTTTTTTTTTTTTTTTGAGAATGCATATGCATATTAGTAAGAGGAAATTTTTGTTTAGCTGTATAAGACTTTTTGGATTCTTGTTAATAGATATGTATATATGCATTTTTTTATAAGTCGAACTTATGGTTTTTCTGTATACAGCTTTTTGGATGTTTTTTTAATACATATGCATATTTATAAAAGGAATTTTCGGTTGTGCTGTATAAGTCTTTTTGGATTTTCTAAATACATATAAATCCATTGTTTAAAAGAGGAACTTTTGGCATTGCTGTATAAGTCTTATTTCGATTTTTTAATACACATATATAAGAAACAATATTTATTTACCTATTTTCTTATTTATTATATAATTGTATATATCTTTATACCTATTATGATTGTAATTCTTACAAACAAATAAAAATTTAAAATCTTTTTGGCAAGCAAATGCTATTTGATGAACGAAAACAACTTGAGCTACCCTCGCTAGCTATGTGCACGGGCATATGCACACTATATGCAAGGCAAGACATTCTCAAATGGATTTGGGTATGAGGCATCATGTTACAAGTCGCATATAATCCGAAAGAATTCATGTGCTTTACATTGTAAACTTTTGCTGTGACAAATAAAATACAAAAATTTGTTGAGTACAAATCTCAGCCTAGCGATAACTCTTGCAGTAAAAAACAAACGCACACACATACACTCAAGAGCAGCGAGAGTAACAGTGGATGCAGAGAAGTAGAAGACGAAAGCAGAAAAAAAAGAAGTAACAACAAACGGAACATAACAGATAAACGCAGGCAGCAACAACAACAATAACAGCTGCGTACTTTAAACTGCGTACAACTTTAAAATTGTTATATGAAATTACAGTTAAATTATATAGAACAATTTGACATGTTTAGTTCACTTACCACGCTATGACACAGCTCCCACTCCAATTCCTTGCACTTTTAATACAACATTTTCTGTTATACACAAGAAAACAACAAACACTACACAATTTTTGATGTTGTTGTTGCTGGTTGTGCTGCCACAGCAAACACTTTTCAACTTCTTTTTATAAACTTAAAGGGAGCACACAAACACACGCACACATTCACAAGAAGAAGATATTTTCCAAGACAATCAGAGGACGGCGGAAGAAAAACCGGGACTACCGAAAAACCCGTCCGTTCACCAAAGATCCACACTCGTTACTGAGCGAGCGGTTTGTTATGCGGCCTGCCAAGCGTATGCCAGATACTTTTGAGCGAGAGCTCAAGAGCGATCGCATGTATAAGAGTAGACGACGACACAGAGATGAAGTCATAAAGTAGTCCATACACTTTACGATCAGTCTGTACCTGCTGAGTTGGAGTACGTGATTGCAGGTACGTGTGTTACAACAACGATTTGTACCTAAATCTTAGAATGGAATTCAAGGTAAATAAATATACTAAGCTTTCAATACATGTTTATAATATCGTTTAATTAAATTTTGATTAAATGCTTTTAACAATTACAGAAATTGCTATGCAAGTGGAAAAAGGATAATAAATTTGGGTACACTTCAATTTCCACTCAACAGAAGTCAGCATACCCAATGCAACAAGTCCACTAACATTCACTCAAGTAACACAGATGCACGGCTAAAAACATAATCACTCAAAATGAGCATAAGACTTAACTCTCTCTCTCTCTCTCTCTCTTGACTGCACTTAAATGTGAAAGAGTTTTGTACCCAATGCACAATCAGCATGTTTATCTGGCAGCCAAGTGCACATACATAAAACTTTGTTATTTCTCATTTGTATCCGTCCGCTTCGAGTTTTATCTCTTGAATATATTTTACTAAGATCCACATTAGTTTTATTTTAAATGTATAAAGAATTTTTCTTTATTTTCAATTTAACTGCCATTAAAACTTAAAGGAGTGAAACAAATTCAAAATGATTGGCAACGCTGACATATGCAAATGCAAATTTCGGCAGCCCTGGCAGCAATGAGCAGCGAGAGCGACCGCAAACTTTTGAGAGAGTGTCAGTATTGGTGAATTTAGAAACGCCAAACGGGGTATATGCGGCACTCATACACAAACACGAAACGAAAGAGAGCACAAAATGCAACGGAAAAAGCGCCAACGACGCATCGAGTTGTCAGTTCACTTTTGGAGCTCATACCGAGCAGTCGATTGCAAATGAGCTCGAACGCAAGTCGCACTCTCTACAAGAGATCGTTACGATATTTGAAAACATAAAAAAAAGTGGAGAAAAGAAACAGTCGTCAAAAAAAAAAAAATTAAATATGTTTTAAACTGGGCAACAAAATTATATGTGTTAATTTGTCATCAAAATTTGTTATAGCTCCTCCCACATTAAAAAGTGTTAAAAAAAAATAATAAATAGATATTGTGCGGTGTTTGTTATGCGGAGTCAATTTTTTTGTTATAGCCAAAATTTCTAGTTTTATGGTGTGCTTACGGCCGCTGTTGCTGCTGTTGTCCCATCCCGTTGAGCATATCTCTACGAAAGCACCAAACAATAATTAGGTGAGTCCACAGCGCTAACTACGTAGATATGTATATTTGTGGATATATTTGAAACTGGCTGCCAACTGTGCAACTGTTACAAGTTCCCCTTGCCGCTGCCCAGCTAATATTACAAATATAGTCCAGTTCCACTCGAATATACCCCCAAAAATTGATTACGCAGTACACACAGCGCATACAGAGTTGCCTTCTTCTTCTTCGATATTTCGCGTTTAGTTTCATTTTGTGTTGGACGAAGAAAAATGCGTTGGTTGCTTTTATTAATACTACACCAACACACACACACGTGCATACACATACACAGGCAGCTAAATGAACAAGTGTAAATGAAGGAGAGCGGGAGAATAACTCGCGTCAGCTTTTGGGCAATAGAGAGAGCGCCCGCGAGAGCGAAAGAGAGCATGCGGCATGCGCAGTGGTGGGCAATAGTAAGCGTTGTGGGAGCAGTGGAGCCATTGGAGAAGCTGTTGCTATTGCTGTTGTAGTTGTGAATTGCTTTCTGTTTGGGTCTGTGTGCGTGTTAGTGTGTGTTTGTGTGCTCTGTGCGCGGCAAAAAATCTCTGCTTCGGCCTCGGCGTTCATTTTTTTATTTTTTTTTTAATTAAAACTGACAACTAACTGTGAATCGGCGCTGCCTAACATCGCCATTCATTTTAAGTTGACAACAGAGAGTGGCTTTTATTTTGATATTGTTGTAGTTTGCCATTGTCGTGAGTTGGTGACGTCATTTGACAGTTCTATATTTAAAAAACGTTGTTTTAAACGCTTATTGTTAGCACAGCTTAGTTCTTATTACAAATCCAATGAATGCAAGTGAATGCCTGAGTATTGCTCGCCCCTTTTCAATGTTTACATGCCGCGACTACCGATAAGCGCTACATCTCTGTTTTGTGTGTAAGTACATACATACATGTGTGTATGTGTGTGATTGTATTTTCATTTTACTGATATGATTTGTTGTCGTCACGTGGAGTGCACATATACATGTGTATGTATGTATACATGCAAGTATACACATGAACATGCATACGCATATGTATGTACTTATACTTCTTTATGTGTTTGTTTTGGCGCGTTGGAATTTCAGAGCGAGGTGTACGCTCTTTTGTATACTTCGCATTGAAAGCTACGAATTTCCGTTAGAAGTTTTTCATTTACCAACACTGCGCAATTTGTTGGATGAGATCTTTGTACATATGCATATAAGTGTGTATGTATATGTATATAGTATGAGCATATAGATGAAATTTGCATTAAAAAATAATTTATGTTTTAAAAAATTAAAAAATTAGTAAAAATTTGTATATCTGAAAAATATAACTAATAAAAAAATAAATGAATAAAAAAAATATCTAAAATAGGAAACTTGCAGTAATGCTGAGAATGATATCATAAAATCATTATATGATTTATTATATTGTAATGTAAAATATTATACATAAATAATAATATACATAAATTACATATACATAATTATACATAAATTAATACATTATTGAAAAATATAATTAGAAAAATATTTAAAATAGGAAACATTAATAGTGATAGTGATATCATAGAATTATTATATGATTTTGATTAATATTGATAGTGATATCATAGAATTATTATATGATTTATTATACTGCGATATAAAATAGTATGAGCTTTATAATAATCATATGTTATTATTTGTTTTCGAATACTTTACATAAATATATTTTATTAATTTTTTATTGGTTTTTGTTTTAAAATTTTAGTAAATAATATTGATATTTATAAATATATAAAAAAAAAAAATTAATAATACCTTTTAAGAACATGAAGAACATATAGTTAATACATTTGGCAATGATTAAAATGATATGCGTCTGGCTTAGGCAGGCTATACTGTACGCATATATTACACATATAGTTAGTTCTTCAAGTGCCTGTATTTCTCTTCAGGCCATGGCACACCTTTGAAGCTATACGCCACTATTTTTATTTTCATATCCGAACTACATAAATTGTCTGCTTCTGTCTTATGTAGAGGCAAGTATATAGACATATGGCTGTCTATACGCTGGCCCACCTGAGCTCGTAGTTTCTCACTTTAATTGCAATCTATCTTTAGCTCGAGCGTTTGCCCCAACTCCTGTCCTGTCTGCCGGCCGGCCTGCCTGCCTGCCTGCCTGCTTGCCTGCCTGACCTGGCATGCATTGAGGTTTCTGTTTTCTGTTTTCAGCTTTCTTGACTTTTAAACTTTAAATCCGGAAAAGGAAATGTAGGTCCCTTCAAAAAAATTCCCTAACGGCACGCCAACCGCTCTTTGGACTAACTAAGCAAAAGGTTACAAATTTGCATAAAATCGAATGTTATTAAAGTGTTGGTCTTGTTGTGCCAGTGTGTGTGCATGACGAAACACATTCCCCGACATGGCAGGCCAACATCATAAACTTTGCTGCCCCACAATACCCGATTTCCATTAGCCTTGCTTAAGGACTAAAAAAGGAGAACGTTTTAGTACCCAACTATTGTGTCAAGACTTTATGCCCCGAACTCATGTTTTCATATGTTTGTTGAAAATTGTTTTGTTTTTCTGTCAGTAAAAGTTTTCTCATTCCGTCTTTATTGCTTTCCAATCGATATTTATATGGGCTTGTCGTACATCTTCGATATGCTGTAATATAAAATCAAATTTATATTTTGTATACCCTGTTTATTTGTAGGGATTAGAGAAGAGAGTATTATTGTTTTGTTATGGAATATAAGCGAATAAAAATTATCCAACTAATCCTAATAATATAATATGTTTTTGAATAATTGTTTGAAGATTTGCTTAATGTTGATTACCTTCCTATGTACATATATAATATATAATAGAAATATATTTTCAAATACCTAAGTAAGTTAGCTGTTCTTTCTTGTTTCGCCTATGATCGTGGGCGCAATTGAAAGTGATTCAGGAAATCCAAATTAGAATATAATTGGCTAACAAAAGCTGTCTTGACCAAATAAGCAGCTCTTACCTACGGTTATAAGGTACACTATTCATTAAATAATAATTGAATATCGTATGCGATATAAACATACATATATCGTTTGTTTGCTGGGTATACTATTCATTTAATAACAATTGAATATCGTATGCGGTATATACATATATTGTAAACTTTATTTTCTTGGTGATCTATTCATTTAATATCAATTGAATATTCTATGCGATATATACATATATCGTACATTTTATTTGCTTTGCATACTACTAATTTAAAGACAATTGAATATCGTATGCATATATCGTAGGTTTTGCTTTCTTGGCAAGCGTGTTTAATAGTCGTTGCTCTTTTATATATTTATAGTTTTTATTAGGATGCGGATGTCGACAAATTTGTGTGTCTTCTTACGTGCCTTTTATGCATATCAATAAACTCATATCCAACACAAAGCACACACACACACATACATACGTACATACACACATGTCTATCTATATGTCTCAATGAAAAACTGGGGCAAATAAGGAAAATGCGGCATTGTCGCAGACATTGTCCTCTTGACGGCTAAGCAGGCCAATTCGTATAAAACGAATAAAACACATACATTACTTTTTAGTATTTCAATATAGGTTACGACCAGCTATATGTATATCTATATAAATATATAGATATAGATATGTGAACACAGCGGAATACAGCATTTACTTTGTTCAATTAAGGCAAAGTTTGTTGGGTGGGCGATTTTATTGGCTTGAGATGAATAGCAAAAAAAGAAAAAGAAATAAAATAGGAAAAAAAAAATAATATATAATAAAAGTGGTTGGAAGCAAGCGGAAGTATTGTGGTGAGAATAAAAGACGTGGGCTTGGGTCTTAAAAAGGCGTTCAATAATCAAATCTTGTTTGCTGAATGAGATAGCTGAGGATGTTGAGAGTTAAATAGAATTTAACCTTCTTCTTTTCTTTGTTTTTGCAGCTTACTCAAAATTCACACACAAAATGCTGGAAGACGACAATTCAGATCTGTTGGTCTGTGCCACAGAGTTTACGGAAGGTATTTAAAATTGAAATTGAAATTGGAATTCTTCCTTTAACCAATATCTAATTTCCTATGCCTTTCAGATCGCTTATTCTTTGTGGTATTTAAGAAGAATATCAAGCCAAAGAATACGGCCACCACACATTACTTTAGCATAGACGATGAGTTCGTCTATGAGAATTTCTACAACGATTTCGGGCCACTCAATATATGCATACTGTATCGGTATTGCATGAAGCTCAATGGCAAACTGAGTGCCAAGAGTCACGCGAACAAGAAAATCGTGCACTACACCTCCATGAATCCAGCTAAGCGTCTCAATGCGGCCTACCTGATTGGTTCGTATGCAGTAAGTTTAACCTTTCCAATTTGGGTTGATGATGTATATACTATATATATATCACTTTGGTTTAACGCCTCTCAAGACGACAATTGAAATCTTGTTTGCACTGGTCCTTAACGTGTTATTATAGTAAAAACTTTACCAAACTAAGGAACTATTTTGTAAAGTTGTTTTAAACAGTTTGGTTAAGTTGAAACTATGAAGAAAGGGACGTATGTCTGTCTAGTTACTATATACTATATACTATACATATAGTATACTTTACTATTATTATACAATTTACAATCATATATATAAGTAAATATAGCATACAAATTAACATTTCTAAATGATATCCTTTCTTTTCAGATAATTTACCTGAATAAATCGCCTGATGTGGCGTACAGATTGTTAGCGGGCACAGAGGTACCGGCATATACGCGCTTTTGTGATGCGAGCTATGGACCCAGCAGCTTTAAGATCTCGCTGCTCGACTGCCTCAATGCCATACACAAGAGCCTGCAGGCAGGCTTCCTTAACTTCAATGACTTTGACGCAGAAGAGTATGAGTACTTTGAGCGCGTGGAGAATGGGGATTTCAATTGGATAGTGCCGCAAAAGTTTATCGCCTTCTGTGGACCGCACCAGAAATCGAAGACTCTGCCCAATGGCTATCCGTGCCATGCGCCGGAGCGTTACTTCACCTACTTCAGGGAAAACAATGTGACGACGGTGATTCGGCTTAATGCCAAAGTCTACCATGCCTCATCGTTCGAGAATGCTGGCTTCGAGCATAGGGATTTGTTCTTTATCGATGGCAGCACGCCCAGCGATGCGATACTCAAGAAATTCTTGTCCATCTGCGAGACGACAAAGGGCGCCATTGCGGTGCACTGCAAGGCGGGCCTGGGACGCACTGGCAGCCTGATCGGTGCCTACATTATGAAGCATTATGGTTTCACGGCGCTGGAGGCGATTGCCTGGCTGCGTCTCTGTCGCCCCGGCTCCGTCATCGGTCATCAGCAGCAGTGGATGGAGGAGTAAAGATTGAAGAGCTCTTCTGATATTGAATATGATTAATAATTCCCATTTTTCTTGCAGCAAGCAGAGCTGGCTGTGGTCAGAGGGCGAACGGATGCGTCGTCGTATGGCATTGCCGATATTGCAGCACAAGTATGGCATCTATAGCATTGAGCTGAAGGAGAAGATGGCCAAGAACGAGGTGGTGGAAGAGAAGCCTCTGCCAGTGGCGCCATCGGATCCCTTCGAGCATGTCGATTTGCTGTTGACGCGGGTGAAGCGCATTTCACAGCGTGTGGACACAATGCATCTGCATGATCAGGACACATTGGATGGGGGATGCGAGCAAACGGATGAGGAGCTATCCGAACAGCAACTGGAATTGCAGGAGCTGCACTATCATTCCACGGACGAGGCCAATTTCAATGCAAGCGATAATGATACGGATACGGCAAGTGCGCCCGCCGAACAGACACTCGGCTCCAGCTATACGATGTCGACGCGCCGACGCAAATCACCGTCGAATGCCAACAAGCCAACGGTCATTGCCAATTCGTTGCGTCGCCTGGTGAATCCTGGTAGCATGCGCAACACAAGCAGCGGGAATAGCAGCGCCATTGCCAGCAGCCTGGAGCCAGCTGGCAGCTGCACTGAGAAGAAGCTGCGCAAGCCAAGCAGCAATGTCTTCGAGGCAGCGCGCCATACAATTGCATCCTCTGTGCGCATGTCCCAGACGGCGCTGGAGAAGAAGCAGATGCAGACGCAGGGCGATAAACTGAATCAAATCAAGGCCTTGCGGCGACATCATTCGCGGGTTGTGAACACCAACAGCGGGTGGGTATTTGCTATACACATATATATTCTATTTATACACACAAATACCTGTACACGTTGAAGACATATACTCAATACACACAATATACCCTGTAATTTATCTGCAGTGACTCGGATCCAATTCAACGGCATACACGGGCACGTTCGCAGCCCTTTCGCAACAACAACAATGTGGTGAATGTGTCAACGTCGCCGCCTTTGGCTCTCAAAGCCGTTAGCTGTTTGCCTCCGACAACGACGGCCACTGCGACAGTAACAACAGTCACAACAGCTACAACAACAATAACAGCTTCATCACCACATAATATTAACAACAACAGCAACTTTAATATAAACAACTCTTTGCATAACTGTAACAATAATAGCACTAACAACAACAACAACATCAACAACAATATGCAAACCAATGCGGCCAGTCGCACACGCAGTCTGGCCATCTACAGCAAAAGGTAAGTGTCCAGCGATCGCCCCCCACCAATAGAAAACCGTCCCCCCACACACACAACACACACCAAGCCAAATAGCGCTACACAAAATACACACACACACGAACACAAGTACACACAAACACACATATACTTTTAATTTTGAAGCTCGAACTGTGCAGCGGCTTTTTGTATTTCTCGTCTAGTATTTTTTTTTAGCATTTTTTAATCCCGTCATTTTTTGGTGTCCTCGTTCGCTTCACACCTTTTGCCAGATTGTATATAAGTTTTTAGCATAGTTTTAATTGTATGCCCCTTTCGCTAACCGTTATTATTGCACACACACACACACACACACACACAGCTGGCATGAGAGCGAACTTGTTTTCGATGAATTGTTATCGATAGCTTTCGCTCTGCCGGCTAGTTAATAAATTCGTTAACAAACACTAATTTTACCAATAATTCCAACTTTTTGTTTGTTTGATTTATTGAACTTTTGAGTATGTACTTACATTTGTTGTTTATTTATCTTCCTTTCAATTAATTAGTCTTACAATTTGT
Source organism: Drosophila hamatofila (assembly GCA_035045345.1). Lineage (NCBI taxonomy): Eukaryota > Metazoa > Arthropoda > Insecta > Diptera > Drosophilidae > Drosophila > Drosophila hamatofila. The sequence goes on from JAWNPA010000019.1 coordinate 1,909,253, forward strand.
TTGTGCATGCAAAATTGACAAAATAAAAAAAGAATCGAAATCAAAATTGATTGAGCTTGCAATAATTTTTGTTATATACATATATATTTTTTGTTTTGGTTTGTTTAACGTTTGGCGATTATGTTTCTGTTGCTCCTTGGCATATTTTGTATAGTGTTTTTTGGCTCCTGCGTAGTGATTAAGCTAGTGCTGCGTATCTTCTATAAATAAATCTTTCTCTATATTGTCTCTCGTGCTTGGCTCTGGGCTCACAATCTTTCGCTCCCCTTTATTTCCCGCCCCACCCCCGCTCCTTCCACAAATGACAGAATGGAATTGAAGCACTTGCGCAATGCGGAGCAACAGGAACAACAGCCCGGCGCTGTGCTTGATAAGCAATTGAAATCCTATGCAACGATCAATGAAAGTAAGATACCCATCGGTGTCGGTGGTATGGGTGGTGTCGGTGGTGCTGGCAGCTCGGCAACCATTCCGCCCGTGCGCAACAGCTTGACCCGCAGCTCGCTGCATCACATGACGCTTAGGGGTCGCTCACGCATACGCTATCAACGGCCGGGGCAAGCGGCTTGCGGCGCAACCGAAGAGCAGACGACACAGGTGTGCACGATGGCAACGGCTCGTTACTATCGTGATGTGTCCGCGATACCAGCAACGACACTGGTCACTGCTGCTTGCGGCAGCAGCATCACCAGTGGTTGCTACACTGTAGCGATGCGTTCCTCATCCGCTACGCTTGACCTTAACTCTAATCCGCTGCCAGCTGATGCCTGCAACAACACGACCGCAAATGCAACAGCAACAGCTACAACAACAACATCAACAGCTACAACAACAGCCAAGTCAAAGATACCCAACTTGAACAACAACAACAACAACAACAATAGCAACAACAGCAATTTGAGTAATTCGCATTCTTCTACACCTCCCCCAGACACAAGCCGTATTAGCATGTTGGCCAGCCTGAACAGTGGCAATGGACGTACCAGCGAGGAACAGCCTGCCAGCAGCAAAGATCAGCAGCAGCAACAATTGGGCGGCAGCAAACGGAACAAGCGTTCGCTCAGCTCCACACGCATCGAGAAGGACAAATGCGATGAGTATAATACGAAATTGCTGCGTAAGACGAGTGTTGCAGCTGCAGCTGCAGCAGCAGCAGCAGCAGCGGCGGCGGCAGCAGCCGCCGTTTCAACAATGAGTAAAAGCAACAACAACACCAACAACAGCAGCAACAACAATAATACTAATAGTAATCATAATCTAAATAGTAATAATAATAATAACACTAGCGGCAGCAGCAGCAGCAAATACAATAGCAACAGCGGAGGTGGCAGCTTCAGGCTATCGCGTCGAATCTTTGCTGAATCAGGTTCCTCAGCCTCAACGTCAGCCTCCAACTCTGGCATACCCACACCGACGCAACCGCCAACGTTGCCCTGGCAGCAACAGCAGCAGCAGCATCATCATCATCCTCCTCATCCGCGTGTCTCCAGTCGCCTGACCACGGAGCGCGAGCAACCGCAGCATCTGAAGCTGCGCAAGAAGATCAGCTACTAAATGGCGTAGTCGAAGATAAATGCAGCAGCTGCTGCAATTGTTATTGTTAATACCTATTTTGTAAAGGAAATTTTTTTAGTATTAATAGTAAAATTTACACATTCAAGACCCACACATCTGAACAGCTTGGCTTGGGCTTGGTTGTTGTTTTTTTTTTCTCTTTTTCTATTTCTATACAACAGTTGGTTGCACGAGGAACGAATCTGTAGGAATTGGTGAAACCAATCTATAAGAATTAGGAAATATTTCTATGAAGATTTATATAAAGTTCTATATGAAGATCTATATAATATATATATTTAGCCATTCTCTGTTTTTAGGCGCTGCATTCATTTGAAACTGAAATTATTTTTGCAAATTTATATAATATCTGATAATTTGTTATTGAGTTTGAGCTCTGCGCCCATTAGCTGGCTTAAATGAGCTTAGTAGGTTTATATATCAGATAATTTCGTATATACAAATAGTTAATTTATATAGGTATCTACATTCAGTTAAGTATGTCTGCCTTATATGTGTATATATAATTTTTACTTGCTCTTTGCTTATATAAAAGTTAATGAAGTCATTTACAACAACATATATATATGAAAGTTTAGCTTGAATTTCACAATGAACTATTAGTAAACACGAAGGTCAAGAAAAGTGCATTTCAAGTGCGATTAATATTATTTAAAATATAACAAAACATATTTCAAAAAACGAAAGCTAAAAGCACTTCCTTTATTGGCAAAAGAAAAGTTTGAAAATTTTAGTATTTTCAGCATTCATTATTTTTTATTAGCTAGAAACAAACTTTGGCATAGCATAAAAAAATATTTAAAAACAAATAGGAGAAAATTTATTAAATTTCTTAAAAATATTAAAGCATTGTGTGCAGGGCAACTTATAGTTAAGCATTTTCAGAATTTGTAACTCTTTTTTTTTTGCCTTCATTCATTTACATATTGAAATTTCACATTTGCTGAACAAAGTTCAACTTATTATTTATACATATATTTTTGTTTAAACAAAAACTATGGATTCGTTCCTTGGGCCAAATTGTTGTGCAACGTTAACAAAAAATTGTACACGACGACCTTAAGAGAACTCTCGCTTTTATAATCGTATTGTATTTTTATTACACGATGTACAAAGTATATAAGTATAGATATTAATTTACAACTATATATACATATATAACCATGTGCATTATTTCAAGTGTTTACTGTAAATAACACGTTTAATTAGTTTTTAAGTATTAGTTGAAATATATGTTAAATATATATAAACAGAAACGACGGTATTATTTGTAACTCGTCTCCTCCCCTTTCAGTCTAGACCAGCATATTACGAAAATATTCTACCATTTCCAAGTAGATCTTACTTTCCAGCCCCACAAACACGCAATCGTATTCGCAATTCAATTCGATCTGTAGCAGAGGCTCCCACGATTTGGCATTGAGTTTGGTGATGCGTGGTTTAAGTTTAAGTGCTTCGAGCACGGCCATCAGTTTATCTTTGCTGCTAATATAGCTATCGTCGTTGATGGCCTCAAAGGCGGCCTCTTTTAAGTGTGGATAGAAGGACTTAAAGTAGTTGTGACGATCACAGATTTTGACGGATTGATTAACGTCGCCGCCGGCATCGGTTAGCTCGCGATATGTCTTGAATTTGAGTCTACGCTCACTCTCCGCATCCTCTATGCTGGTATCCAGATCGCTGATGTCTGTGGCCTTGGTGGAGACGACCTGTTTATTCGGATGCGTTTCATCCGACTCGTTCGATATAATGCACAGCATTTCAATCGCCGCTCGCTGTCGTGCATCCTTCTTCTTATCGGACTTCCCGTAACGTTTGATGGACGCAACCGAGCAACAGGCCACGAATTCGGGAGCATTCGGCGACCCGCTTTGCTGGACGATTTCGATAACGGGCAGCGGCATATCGTGACGGACACAGTAGTCGCGTAGCTCCTTCAGCATGTCGCGATTCATGTTCGTCAGCTCGTCGGCCACACTTGTGATATTGAAATCATCTTCACAATTATCTGTGCCATCGGTACCCAAGTGACTTAAGCCCGGAATTTTGCGTAGTTTACGCATTATATTGGCGGCGGCCAAGTGCTTGGCATCGCGCTTCGACCGACCTGCGAGAAATAGTATCACAAGATAAAGCTTGAGAATTTGGCTAAGCGCTTACCATTTCCAAAGGCTTCAATGTCCATGAGCACGACTTTACAAACGTAACCGCTCTCTTGCCCATCGATATAATCATAAACGGGATTCCCGGTCTTTGCCTGAGCACAATACTCTTGAAGTGCGGAAACTGCTGACTTGTTTTCCATAGGGCGTACCGATAACGAAATCCAAATGTCACTAAAAAATGCGTGCTAAGTTTAAACTATTCACCTTTCAAGCTATATGTGTTAATTTCAATTTAAAATTGCTAAATACTTAATTTTGACAAGTCTATAAAGATATTTGTTTCGCAGTGTTGCCATATCATTAATTTGTTATAATGTACTAAATTTGCCTTAATTTTTGTATTATTCGATTTTTGTATGAGCCTTAAGCTGGAATTTGAAACAGATATGTTTTTTTTATCAACTAAAAATACACGTTTATATTAAATTTAAGTTGAGACAACAATGTCGTCATTTGTATTAGATACACGTCATTTTATCAAGTGTGGCAACGCCCACAGTGCCAAAGCAACCCTGGGTGCGTAGTAAAACAAGTGTTGCTGTAGACGAAGGAACTTTGATTATTTATTTTGCTCAGCTCGGCTCTGCTCGGAAATTCGTTTCATAATCAACAGTTCGGAATTTAATGCAAGGCATCGCACAACGAAACACAACAACAATTACGTTTTTCGTAGAACATCAAACAATATTTGTTATTAGCTAAATTTGTTGTTAAAAGAAAATCGTACGAGCGGGGACAGAATCAGACGAAGTGACCGTGGAAGTCTACACAATACACAAACACATACAAAAGTATAGAGGAAAATATAGAGACGGTGCTCCCGCCCCTGCTCTAACTAACTGCATACCCCAACTGCCGCCCAGCTGCTGCCCAACGCTGACGAATCACGAGCTCACAATAAAATAACGGAAAATACAAAAAAAATAAGACACTTGTCGCTTGTTGCTCCATTTCGTATCGAGTGGGTCGTGCCTAGCAATTAGCAACGACGCAGAAAGTGACCCGGGAGGGTGAGGAGGGCTAAGAAACTATGGATGATACCACAGCCACAGCCACGCCGTCGCCGGCCACCACGGCCGCTGGCTACGATGCTGCCCGTGACAAAACAAACGAACCAGTTGCCGCTGCCGCCACCGCCGCCGCTGTCACAGCCAGCGGCATTAGGCTCTTGATTAAATCGTCGAATCAGCAATACGACGATGTGAATATCGAGAGTGATCTGTGCTGGACGGTGCAGAGACTCAAGAAGCAGCTATCTCTGGTGTATCCCGGCAAGCCGGTAGGTGCATTAATTACTTATATATGTGTATATATGTATGCATACATATATGTATATATTTATATGTATACTTATATGCATACCTATATACGTTTTTTATAAACATTGACGTCAGCTCTATATGGGTCTATCTTATCAGCTGGCTGCGTCGCGCTGGCAAATCTTTTGTTATTTGTTATTGTTTATCTTGGGCTCGAGCGACAAATTTCAGTTCGCTCTTTTGGTGTCGGTTGCGTCTCAATTGGCGTTTTGCCTTCACGAAAGTACACGTCATTTCATATATTCTTTAATTGCCAACCACGACTTGCTAAACTATATATATTATACCAGATATAGTATCTATACTACTATATATACAGTATACGAGAGTTGATAAACTAATGATGGGAGGAAATAGCATCTGCTATACGAAATTATTATTATTTTTTGTTGCATTTATTTCGCTTCGCAAATAAGTTTAAGATAGAGTTTATTTATGAAGCGAAAATAAGTTGGCGCATGCCAAGATAATTCCGTGCAAATTGCGTATATATATACTTCATATACCTTATATATAACTAAACTGTTCAAGGCAAGTCTTTAAGTTTTATCCGTATTAGTTTAATTTTCTTGTGAATGAATATTGTTGAAATGATCTGGAAATGTCGACAAACAAAACATCTTTATTATATTTCCATATAACAGTTTATAACAGTTGATCATCTATATTCAGCTTTAGCCTAACAGCTACTCTGAATCATGTCTACAGGTCTGCTGAATAGAAGTTCTATTTAGTTAAATTCCATATGTATGAATGTTGGTTAATTTATGAGAATTTGGAAGCATCGGAAATTATTATATATATTTACAATTTTATATTTATAGAAATATATCAGAATTAACTCCCTAAAAGAAATGGAATCTTATAAATTTATAATGCGCAGTTTATCTTCTATTTATTAGACAAAACAAGGTCAATGTCAAGCAAAACTGGGTCGCTCTCTTGTATATATCTACATATATTATACTGTTAGGTGCTCTAAAACGCTAACCTTTTGGCATTAGATAAACAACTTTGAGTTGAGTCAGAGAGCAGCAATTTGAATAGCTTTAAAAAATATATGAAATTCTGAAATTTCTAGATATTTAATAAAGTTTATATATGTATATATATATATATATATATATATATATATATATATATATATATATATATATATATATATTTTTTTTTTTTTTTTTTTTTTTGAAAATAATTAAACTGATAGCATTAGGTTTATATGTATGTATGTTTAGATTCCGAAAGTGTCTCGTTATCAAATGTGTTTATTAAGTTGAAGCACTCAGATTATTTGGCAAATAAAGAGAGACAGATGAAGGTTGCACCCACACAGATTATAATGCTATAGTTAAAACAATATAAAAACCTAAGCAACTAATAATTGCAGCTTATAATATAATATAAAAAAAAAATTAAATTAATACATGTATGTACATATATATAGAAAAAGACTATTTGAGATAATATAAAAAAATATATATACATATAGTATGTACATATATATATTGTATATATAGTCTATACTATATTAGCTGCAATCATATAATTCATAAACCAATTTACATACTTAAGTGCCAGTTGATATTGATTCTAATCTCCTCCTTTTTTTTGCAGGAAATTAATGACCAAAAGCTCATTTATTCGGGCAAACTGCTGGACGATGCCCAAAAGCTGTCCGAGGTCATACGCAGCTACAAGGATGTTTACCAGCAGCATCATATATTTCACTTGGTGTGCGCCAATAAAAATGCAGCTGTAAAGGCGCCATATAAAACGACCACGCCTCCAAAGGTTACTGCGACTACGGCACGCTTGGATGCGACCAATAATTCAAATAACGACAATGAGCTAAGGCAGCGCCATGTGGCAGCCGCCGCTGCCGCTGCTGCTGCTACTGCCCAGCATCCGTATCAGCAGCCAAACCTGCAGCAGGCAAATGATCCACATCTCTGGTTCCAATTACACAATCAGGCTTATCAAATGGCCATGGGTCAGAATGCGTCGACATCGGCAGCGGCAGCGGCAGCAGCTGCAGCAGCGGCAGCGGGAGCAGCGGCGCCATCGGCATCATCGATAGCCCCAAATACACATTTGGCTTTCCAGCAGCAGCAGGCGCTGCTCTATAATGCCTGGATCCAGCAGTGGTATGCGATGTACATGCAACAAACGATGCAACGGTGAGTTTGAGATGCAACAATGAAAGACAATGTATGATGATAGCAGATGATGTTAGTTAGTATCAGAATAGTAAGGTTATTTATAATGTATTCAAAAATATTCATTCTGTTGTCGTCTATGTATCTGTATAAAGCAGATAAAAATAATAAATAAATTCTAATTCTCTTTAGGCTTATTTGTAATGTAATGTATTAAAAGATAAATTCTATTTTCATCTGTGTACTTATACGGTTCATACTTTCGTAGTCAAATTATATTAATCATATTGGTTCTAGTATCTTTTTATCAAGTATATTAACTTTATATATATTATATTCTTTATAAATTTTATTATATATATATTTATATATACATATCGTAAACAAATTACAATATCAATTTATTTCTAAATCTTTTGGCTGCTTAAACATATTTCTTGATATTTGATAACATGTAAATTAAATTATCCTTAATATGGGCTTATTTATTAGCTTCCCTTTCAATTACAATCAATTACACAATAATCGCAATAGAGGGTATAATATAATATACCACAAATCAGAATTCATATAATTGTTCCACGATTGCAAATTATTGATTTTGTTGTTGTATTTGTAACTTGTCTATAGTAGGCTGTCCTTGGCTAGGACAAGCTTGTATAGAATAGTATATACATATGTATATATGGTATTTTCCAATTTGAATCCAATTCAAATTTCAATCAAGTCCTTAACATTAATATTTGACATCTATAATATGTTGGCAAAAGTTGGAAATGTCAGAAATGTTATTACACGACATTTGTGTGACGCTTGACGTAAAAGTAATATAAGAATTGATCGATTTGTCTTCTTTACAGCACCAGCAGCACAGGCGGCGTCATAACACCGGGAATGCTGCCACCGTTTATGCAAGGTATGCCAGGACTTCACAACAATATGGGTGTGCCACTTGTGGCCCATCAACCAGTGCCGGTGGCGGTGGCAGCTGGCGCTGCGGCTGGACAACCCAATCAGGATGCCGCTGCACGGCGTCCGGCCGCACAGCCAGTCGATGGTCCCAATTTCCCCAATATACAAGAGGAGCCGGAGGTGCGCGATTGGCTGGACAGTTTCTTTAGCTTTACTCGATTGGCCATTTTTATAACAGTTTTGTATTTCAATTCGTCGCCCATGCGCTGTTTGATGGTGATGATCATCGCAAGTGTGATTTATCTGTGAGTACAAATGCGATTTGAGCCATTTACGATTACTTACTAATTGATTTGTGTTTTTACAGCTATCACATCGGTGTGCTGCGGCGTCGTCGTGAGCGGAATAACAACAACATCAATCGGAACAACAATGCTGGCAATAATATTGCCGCCTTTGCGGCTGTGCAACAAATCCAACGAATGATGGACGCTGCCGTTGAGCAAGACAATAATCCACAGGCAGCTGATGCTCCGGTTGCCGCTGCTGATCAACCGAATGCCGCACCAGCACCAGCTGCAGCCGCTGCAGGACAAAATGATGCTGCGCAGCCAGCAGCCAGCGCTGCTGGTGGAGATCAAGCCACAGAGGCCGCTGCAGCTGCAGCTGCCGCTGAAGCCGTCGTGGTTGAGCCAGCGAATGCCAATACCTCTGTGATTTCTATTGTGCGCACTTTTGTCATAACGTTCTTCACATCGCTGCTGCCCGAGGCGCCGGCGTTGTAAGGTCGAACGTATTGCATCTTTATTCTCTGTGGCCTCTTGGATATTTTTTCCATTATTTCCTTTTTGCACCCCACTCCCCACAGTTTACCCCCACCCTCCCAACACATTTATAAATGTTATAATTTATGCATACTTGAACTTTTGCAATATCTGATTTTCTAGCTACGTAATTAATTATATATATGTATGTATATTTATATGTCTGTGTGTGCGTGTGAATCGCAAAGTGGGCGTGACCCAGCGCATTCCGTACAACAGCCAGCCCCACCCCCACTTTATGCCCCCATGATGTAGCCTTAGTGTTTTTTATAGCGTTAAGAAATAAATTTTGTTTTTGATGTGAATGCTACGCAACTAGCTAAATGGCAAATGAAACTATGAAATCGATAAATTACAATTATAATACTATTATTAATAATAAAAAAACATATATATGTATATATATGGATATGCTTTAAACACCAACTCTCAATCGATCGCTTATCTCAAATTGGAAAAAACTTTGCTTTTCATGAATGGAAAAATTTGTGAATGGAAAATTTTCAGTCTCGAAACACTTTCACTAATCATATAGTATAAATGGTAAAGAGAAGAAAACAAGCTCTTAACACGTCTCTTGATATTTTATTAGGTTTACACGCTGCCCGGAGGCGCTCCATTATGCCTTGTGTGTGTCCGGCTTATCGCCCAGCAGATGTCCGTCCGTTTGTCGTTCGGTCCGTTCGTGCCGCTGATAGAGGCGCGGCGACTTCTCGCTTGTAGGGTTTTTAGAACGCATCGAGTGCTCAGTGCTGACGGATCTTGCAGCGGCATCAGCATTTCGGATTACCATTATAATAAATCCATATATATATATATATATATATATATATATATACAGAGTGCAAACTCTTTACTTTGACTGACAAGTGACAGACGGAATATGTCACGTTTTTTACAATTGCGTGCAACGATCGCGCCTGCGCTCACCAGACAGCGTCATGTAAGTGGGCGCTAAATCCCTTCCAGCATCCAGTTGATGAATTATGAATCTATATATGCTTTGTTAATAGCATGGTCGTGTGATTGCCATACGTCGCGAGGATCAATCGGTGTGGGAGCGACGTGCTCCATTCGGGCCCACCCATGTCCAGAAGTTGGTCAAACAGGGCGTCAAGGTCATTGTTCAGCCCTCCAATCGACGCGCCTATCCCATGCAGGTGAGCCCAGAATCAGAAACAGTATATAGAAATATATGCACATATAAATATAATTAGGCTTAATCATCATGCTATATGGGAGCTTAGTTACAGAGTCGCATGATGTACTATGTCGACCATATGGAGTGCATCATAAAATTATTTGGCAGATAAGCTCTAAATTTGGCAATTGTTGGCCTTGGCAGCAGTCAAGAGCCTCAAATGTAGCGTAATTTCATGTTATCTCACTGGGAGTATGTTTTGAGTCAACCTTTTTTTTTCAGATAATATATTATTATATTACTGAACTTTACGAAAAACAATATTTATTTGATAGGCATTTTCAAAACAATAATAACTTGATAATACGAGCTGTGATGTGAAATCGAAATCAGATTAGTTGCTGAGGACATTAGCTTATTTATGCTACAGTTATTTATAGCTGAGGTATTTTTGCGAAATTTGTAGATTTTTTATTGACAATTTCTTTGAATGAAAATAATATTATTGTAGGTTTAATAAAAAGAAAAATAAATACTCATTTAGTATATATAAAAAAAATATAGTGAAGTAAAGATTTCAGAAACACAATTAAAGACCATATTTTTTGTAGCATATTTATGTTTTTTATTTGATTTTTTATTTCACCCTATAGATTTTTTAATATGACACAAAACAGCTATAAAATAAAAAAAAATAAATTTTAAAGAATATAAATATAAATATATACAATAAATATAAATATATATATATATATATATATATATATATATATATATATATATATATATATATATATATATATATATATATATATATATATATATATATATATATATATATATATATATAAATATTGAAAGGTGTCGTAACTTAAAAAAATTTTTTGTGGAAAAAATAAATAGAAAATAACTAAATTAGGAAAATATTAAAATAAATTATAAAATAAAAATAGTAAAATATTTATATATAAAATATTAATAAAAACAAAGATATTGAATACAAAAATATAATTTCTATTAAACGTAATAAAATAATAAATATAAATTTAAAAAAATATATAAACATTTTTTGAAATAAAAATTTTAGAGTATTCGATAATTTTCGAAATGAAATAATATCTATTCAAATAATTAATGAAACAGAAAAAACAGAAAAAAAATGTTTAGTAATATATGATATTTATATAAATCAATTATTTTAAAAAGTACAATTTAAGCTTAAACTAAAAAAAAATGTTTACAGGGTATATTGCAGTCATTCTTAATTTTTATTTGACGTCTTTAAATAGAGCAATTAGCTTGGTTATTAATCTTTTACTGTCGCGTGTTATGTTGAACATCAAAATCTAAGATTTGATATAGTTAGTTAGATTACGGATAAGTAGAAATATAATTGGGACAATTAGAGTTCGAATAATATTTGGGCAAATTTGCGATTAGATAAGTTGAATTCTAGGAAGTCTTAGGATTACTAATATCAAACCTTGTATAAAATATATAATCTTTCTTTTGATATAGGCCTATAATCAAGCTGGAGCTCAGATCCAGGAGGATATTAGCGATGCTTCGGTTATTTTTGGTGTTAAGCAGGTGCCCATTGATGCGCTTATACCAGGGAAGACCTATTGTTTCTTCTCACACACGATCAAGGCACAAGAGTCCAATATGCCTTTGCTTGATGCCATTTTAGAAAAGGTTGGATAGCATTAGTCATTATAGTTTAAGTCCCTTAATTTCCTGGCAACTTGTGTTCCGTAGAAAATCCGTCTCATTGACTATGAGCGCATCATTGATGAGCGCGGCGCCCGCCAGGTGGCGTTTGGCAAGTATGCCGGTGTGGCTGGCATGGTCAACATACTGCATGGCATTGGATTGCGCCTGTTGGCACTGGGCCATCACACACCCTTCATGCACATCGGACCCGCCCATAACTATCGCAACTCCTCGATGGCTCGCCAGGCGGTACGTGACTGTGGGTACGAGATTTCATTGGGCATGATGCCCAAATCGATTGGACCATTGACCTTTGTGTTCTCCGGCTCCGGCAATGTGTCCCAGGGGGCGCAAGAGGTGTTCGCTGAGCTGCCTGTTGAGTATGTGCCGCCAGAGATGCTGCGCAAGGTAGCCGAGCATGGCAGTAAGTATTCAAGATTAGAGAGAGAGAGGGAGAGAGACTTTCAAATGTTCTTCTTTTATCTAGATACAAATAAGCTATACGGCTGTGAGGTCAGCCGCTCGGATCATCTGGAGCGTCGCGAAGGCGGCGGCTTTGATGCCAAGGAGTACGATGAATTTCCCGAACGTTATATTTCGACATTTAGCCAAAAGATCGCGGCATACGCATCGGTCATTGTCAATGGCATCTACTGGGCCGTGGGCAGTCCGAAGCTGATCAGCATTCCGGATGCCAAGAATCTGTTGCGCCCGGCCAATACACCATGGCTGCCCACGAGCAAAGGCAGTCCAGCTCTGCCGCATCGCATGCTCGCCATTTGTGACATCTCCGCCGATCCCGGCGGTTCCATTGAGTTCATGAACGAGTGCACCACCATCGACACACCCTTCTGCCTGTACGATGCGGATCGCAATAAGGATACCAAGAGCTTCAAGGGTCCCGGTGTGTTGGTCTGCTCCATTGATAATATGCCCACTCAGTTGCCACGCGAATCAACGGATTTGTTTGGTGAGCTATTAACGCCCCATGTGCACGACATCATCAAGAGCGATGCCAAGAAGCCGTTGCACGAGGAACGCTTCAGCTATCCCATACAGTCGGTGAGTAAGATATAAGGTCTTCTATATAATAGAATGAAATACAATAGAATCCGGCTATAGCGACCTCGTACGGTTATTGCAATGAGAATTCTGGTCCCTAAGACAAACTTATATGGGCAAACTTATATGGTTTTAGTGTCTTCCGGGTATGACGACGGTCGTTATAAGAGGCTTCTATTGCATTAAAAAATCGACAAACTACTCAAACCTCCCTCGCTTATTTGCTCACCATATACTCGTACAACATTTCTCTGCTTTAGCTTATCAGTTAGTTATTGCGTTATCAAGTGTGCACATTATTTCATTGCTCACTGTATTTTACAATCTCTCTCTTCATCTCTGCCTTCCGCTCTCTTAGGCAATCATCGCCAGCAATGGAGAGCTGACCGAGAGCTTCCAGTACATCCAAGAGCTGCGCGAGTCGCAGAACAATCGCTCCCGCCACAAGATGGAAGGACGCTCCGAGTCCCAAAAGAAGGTTTTGGTGCTGGGCGCTGGCATGGTCTCGGCTCCGCTGGTCGAGTGGCTGCACCGGGAGAAGGACGTGAGCATCACGGTCTGCTCGCAGGTCAAAGAGGAGGCCGATCGTCTGGCCCAACAATATGCTGGCGTTGATAGCGTCTATTTGGATGTGCACGAGAGCACCGGACATCTGCAGGAGCTGTGCGGCAAGGCGGATGTGGTGGTCTCGCTGCTGCCCTACAGTCTCCACGGCACAATTGCCCGTTACTGTGTGGCAGAGAAGACGCACATGGTGACCGCCAGCTATCTGAACGATGAGATTTCGGAGCTGCACGAAGAGGCGCGCGCCAACGGGGTGACCATCATGAACGAGGTGGGCCTGGATCCGGGCATCGATCATCTGCTGGCGCTGGAGTGCATACATGAAGTGCAGGAGAAGGGCGCCGTGGTCGAATCCTTTGTCAGCTACTGTGGCGGTCTGCCCGCACCGGAGCACTCGAACAATGCGCTCCGCTACAAGTTCTCCTGGTCGCCAAGGGGCGTGTTGCTCAATACGTTGTCCGCTGCCAAGTATTTGAGCCAGGGCCAGATTGTGGAGATCTCTGGCGGTGGCGAGCTAATGTCCAATCCGCGTAGCTTGGACTTTTTGCCCGGCTTTGCTCTGGAGGGTTTCCCCAATCGGGACTCCACCAAATATGGCGCACTCTATGGACTGGGCCGGGATGTGCATACGCTGCTGCGTGGCACCATACGCTACAAGGGCTTCTCAGAGTCTATCAAGCCGATGCAGCTGCTGGGCCTCATCGATCCAGAGCCGAATGCATTGCTCCATCCCAGCGGGCCAGATGTCACCTGGCGACAGCTAGTCACCCATCTGCTGGGCCTGTCCGACACGAGCATCTTCTACGAGAACCTCAAGCAGAAGCTAGTCGAACGTCTGGGCGATGTGGATGGCATTGAGAGTCTGGGTCTGCTGGATGAGACGCCAGTGGTTAAGCTACACTCGCCGCTGGACACACTCAGTCATTATCTGTCCAAGCGTTTGGCGTTTGGTAAGTGACAATGATAGTTTGGCTTGTCAGTCAGCTTGGACTTAACTGAATCTCCCTTTGCAGAGCGGGATGAGCGTGATTTGGTCGTGCTGCGTCACGAGGTGGGCATCCGCTGGCCCGACGGTCGTCGCGAGGAGCGCGGCATTAATTTTGTGGTCTATGGCCAGCCCCAAGGACACTCCGCCATGGCCATGACAGTGGGCAAGCCAGCAGCTATTGCAGCCAAAATGATATTGGATGGTAAGTAATACTCTATATAAGTATATATATTTTTTACTATATTTTTGTTGTTATTCGTAATGCCAGGTGAGATCCAGGAACGAGGTGTTTTGCTGCCCTTCACGCCAGACATCTATCGTCCCATGCTGCAGCGTCTACGCTCCGAGGGTCTGACTGCCACGGAGACATCCAGATGGCTTAACTAGTAATCCCTAAAAACTTTTTCTTTTAGCTCTATGACACCTATCTATTGCATTTTATTTTTATACTTGTTATCTGTTCTCTATTCTTATTTATAAACAAAGAGTTGTTTTCATTACATTTTCAGTCAAGCGAAATTTAGATAAGACTGCACCTGTTATCTATATACTTTATACTTATACTTATTAGTATAGATATGTATTATGATTAGAAATTTGTTTTAAAGCAGGAAATGAAAAAGTTCAAATTTTCGATAATAAATTTTGTAGACAATTCTGATTAATCACAACATTAAAATTCCAAGGCCTTTACTTCTTTCAGTTAAAATTATTGTTTAGAATGGAATATTTTTATCAGGGGTTTCTTTTTGGTCTATAGCAAATAACTATGACCGATGTGTTTATGTGTATAGCTGTATCTAAAGTGTGCTTTTATTTATTGTATTACGAAATATATGACTATGAACTATGGAAATTTGATTGGAAACACTTGTATAGCTCAATATATACAATAGATGTATAACATAATGAAAAGAGTCAAAACTATTTAGTTGACCAGCAATGTATACACGTATTTTGGTTTAGAAAGACATTGCATAGTATTTAATATAGTTTTAAAAATTCCAGATCCGAGTGGAATATTACTAAGATTTCAATGCTTGAGCTAAAAACAAGTTGTTATATTTATAATATAAATTCAACGAATAAAAATCTTTAAAAAAATAAATAAAATATTAAATTTTTAGCACATTTTTACAATTTTTTTGAAGTTAAAATAAAACAACAAATAAATCTGAACTTAACTTATGTATATATTATACATTTTTCACAGAGTCTAACAAATTCCAAATCACAGTGAAATATTGTGGAAATTTCTATTTTTAAATAAATAGTTATTTCAATCAAAAAAATTAATAAGAAAAACCTAAAACAAATTTTTGAACTTATTTATGAAATTTACTTGTAACGTATTCTATAATATTTTCTTATATCATTCCAAACTCCATAACTGATTGAAATATTATTGAAATTTCTATTTATAACAAATGTTTATTTTATAAGAAATTAACAATATTTTTAAACCCCTTAAAAAATCGTTTCTTAAATTTACATTTTATGCAATATATTGATTGTATTGTATCATATTTTAATAAACTTCAAATTTCTAATATTTCATATTATTTGATTCAAAAAGTAGGTTTACATATATGAATTTTTTTCTTTTTTTTTTTTTTAGATTTAGTTTGTTGTTGTTATTATGTTGTCAATTTGTTAATCACTTGGCAACCCGTTGGCTTTATTTTTTTGGGTTATCAGTTGAACTTGAACGATTTCAAAATTATAAATATATATATTCAAGTCAATACATACATGTATAATGTGTATATATACATGTACATATATACCTTGCTCTATATTTAGTGCAAGCTAAGTAAGCTAACTAAGTAGCACCAGAGTTCCCACAGTGACATGATGAGGTATTCGTTCTTTTATTTTTTAGGGTTTTGTACGCTATGCAATCTTTGTTCCAGAGATTGGGGCTATCAGCGTAGAGTACAACATGATAACCAATAATCCCCTTCTTCTACTACAAACACTTGTTTAACTTTTACAAATTTTAATTCATTCAATGCAAATTCCCATATACACATGTGTGTGCCTCCCGTTCACTCACTCGTGTGTATGTCTGTGTGAGTGTGTGTGTGTGTGTCTGTCTGTCTGAATTCTAAAGAGAGGCGCAAACTGTGCGATAACAATATGAGCAATGGGATTAGTGAAAAGCAGAGCGAACGACCGAAGCTTAGCCGCAGTAGGCGTTGTAAATTAAGCGCTTGGATTTCTGTATACACTGCCGCTCTACGCAAAGAAGAGTATGTGGATTTAAGCTATGACTGCTGAGCTCAGCAGAGGGTCGCTCTAAAATGTCTTGCATAGCTAATTTAAGCATTTAACATTTAACAGCTATTACAGCCACGCCCACTTACAAAGGCTCAACAATACAAAATGCGCAGCAGTCTGGAAAGATAGTAAGCCTTAGTTTACTTATACATAGAGTATAACGCAGTCGTTGGCATGCGACTGCAATATTCCTAGTTGATTAAAAAAAATAAAACACATATATATACATATATATATATGTTTTTTTGGGCTGCGCTCGAACTGCCGGCCAGCCCAGCCAGCGAGCAGTTCGTCTTCAGTCTTGATAATACTCAGTGCCGAGGCAGTCGCAAGTGTTGTCATTGTCTCACAAGTGCCTTCGTCTTTTCTATATATATACTACATTTATATATATAACTGTTATATATATATATATATATATATTAGTAACGGTTGTTTGCGTGTTGCGTGCCAACAAAAACAACAACAGCTACAAAAGAATTTGCAAGAGGAGCAACGGGAACCGCAGGCGAACGGCATCCCGTGTGTCTATATAAACGATTATTTAATTTATGGGTTGTAGTTAAAAAAAAAAGGAAAGAAACTAAAGCAGAAGAAGCAGAACAACATAAGCTTAATTTGTGCGTGCCG
This sequence comes from Drosophila hamatofila, assembly GCA_035045345.1. Classification (NCBI taxonomy): domain Eukaryota; kingdom Metazoa; phylum Arthropoda; class Insecta; order Diptera; family Drosophilidae; genus Drosophila; species Drosophila hamatofila. The sequence goes on from JAWNPA010000019.1 coordinate 1,926,582, forward strand.
GTGCTAAACAGCTGTTGAAATTTCCCAACTAAAACCGTTTCGTAAAATGTTTAAATCGAAGTCATTTGCTTGCATTTGACCCCACAGGCAAAGGTCATAATTATATCAATAATATAACTGTGCTCGACTCTTATCATTGCCATAAAAGCCTATACATAGGCTACATATGTATATATACACATATATATAGCAAAACAAAAAGAATATGGCCAACATGCGCTATTTGTCGGAAACCCATTTGCAGGGCTTCGAGCGTTACAAGGTGAGCATTAAACGGTTTAGACTACAGACAAACAAACAACTGACAAACAACCAACTAAAGCTCACCGGCAACACGAACCCTAACTGGAAGCTATATAAAAAATCAATGTGCCATGTATATTTGAAAGGCGCCTCAAACATTCAATCAATTTTATTACTATGCCAATCAGTTATTATCAGGTTTACAAACGAGTTCCGGTTAGTGTGCTATAAATATATTTATAGTCCACATATACATACATACATACATATGAATATAGAGAGGATCGCATGATTAATCTAAGAATTGGGCAATGGGAAGATTTATTTGCTGTTGCTGTCAATGTCACTGTCACCGGCATGTGCTCTACATATTGACAGTCTCGTGGGCTTATCAAATCGGCCCTAGGCATGACTAGGCCTAGGTCATCAATTTAATAGACCGGATGATGCTTAAACACAATTTGTTGTTGTTTCGTTTCGTAAAACCCGCAGAAAAGACATTGAACTGCAAATAAAGCATGTGCCATCTTTAGAGAGATAGTTCTTGGGTTGACAGATGGAATGGAATTTGTACAGCAGATTAACCTATAAATAAATGATGGAGCCACTGTGAGGGAGTGAGGCAGAGAAAGAGGGAGAGAGATAGAGAGTATTTATTTATACAGAAAAGAAAATTGCCGATTGTAAAATCAGTATTATATATAACTTATATAGTATAATGCTGATATACTGAAGATCAGTAGACTTTGGGTATCTGAAGACTTCTATAAAATACTTATCTCCTTAAAGCTTTCCATAATACTTAAAGCTATGATTTATAAATAAATTTTCACTAGAGATTAGAGAATATACTTATTATTAATTATTCATATTAGATATTAGATTACACAGAAACATATATAATAAAAAAATATTACCAATTAGCTATAGTTCATATATCTCAAATAACATATTACGCTCCAAATGATTTTATTTGTTTAAATTGAGCTAAAGGTATACAGGTGTCATATTAAATATTTCCCATATTACATTTTGCTTCCAAGAAAGAAAGAAAAACATATTTGTAAGTTTCTAACCGCAAGTTTTGTTGATTGATAAGAAAAGTTGTAATAAAGCTGAAATAGAATTGCTTACAATTTCAATGAGAGTCTGCTGAGCATTGTTTATATATTAGTTATAAGAAATTGTAAACTATTATTTATTATCATCTCTCTCACCTAGTACAATAGCATAGATACCAGCTTTCTGAGCGTCTATGTTATGCATCCCTTCTGGAATTCTTGTGTAAAGGTATGTTATCTATCGAATTCAAGCCCAACGAAGTCTTTCACAGGCCCTCTTTATATAGTATTTACCAATGTGGCTGGCACCCAATTTACTCACCTTTGTGGGTTTTCTCATGACCGTGGTGAACTTCGCATTGATAGCCTACTACGACTGGGACTTTAAGGCGGCCAATGATAAGACTGTGGGCAATACAGTGCCCGGCTGGGTGTGGACCGTGGCTGCCATAAATATACTTATCTACTACAATTTGGGTGAGTATGCCAGGCAGAATTATCTGAGCTCAGTTAATTGAAGCTAGAAACTTTTTTTAGATGGCATGGATGGCAAACAGGCTCGTCGTACTGGCACGAGTGGTCCGCTTGGAGAGCTCTTTGATCACGGCTTGGACTCCTATTCGGCGGCGCTTATACCAATCTATATCTTCTCACTATTCGGCACCGATGATTTGCCACCCATACGCATGTACTTCGTTATTTGGAACGTATTTCTCAATTTCTATTTTACACATGTGGAAAAATATAATACGGGTGTTATGTTTTTGCCCTGGGGCTACGACTTTACCATGTGGGTAAGTGCAATGAAATGAAGTATTAATTGTTATAAACTATTGCAAAGAAATCAATTTACACTGTTCTACACTCATATTAAATTTTTAAAATCAGCTTTAAGATGTTTAAGATTTTTATATATTTTGTTACAAACTGTTATTAGCACTTGTAAACTGTTATACATCAATATAGACATAATATAACCTGTATAAAATTTTTAAGCAGATTTAAACCTACATAAACTTTTATAAACTATTATTACTGTTAAAAATTGTTTTACAGTTTCAAACTTTTATAATCTGTTATAAACCATAAAAACCATTAACTGTTTATAGCTGTTATAATATTTTCAAACTGTTTTAAAACAAACAAATATACAGTTATACAGTTTCAGACTTTTATAATCTGTTATAAACCATAAAACCATTATATGTTTATGGCTGTTATAATATTTTCAAACTGTTTAAGAACAAACAAAAGCACTAAAAACTCGTAAATATTTTTACAAATCATCATCAACTGTTAATAATTGTTAAAGACTGTTAAAATAATATCTTTCTTAATTTTAGGGCGTCAGCTTGATGCTGTTTGTGGCCACGATCGTGGGTCCTGAAATCTATCGTTCCAGTTTTTATGGCTTTACGGTGGCAAATGTATTCGAGGTTGGCCTAATTGGCTCCGGCATTCTGTCCAGTCATCCCATTATTATACGGAATATATATCTGTAAATATTGTATTTGTTTAGTAATCGTTACTTAACTGTAAATGTCTCAACTCTTGCAGCTCTTATAAGAACAAGACGGGCAAAATGCGTCCCATGATGGAGATGTTGCGTCCATTTTTTGCCTTCCTCTGGTTGTTTGTGATAACACTCGTTTGGTCATTTTTCTCACGCAATGATGTTATTAATCTGGAACCGCGCATACTGTGGATACTCTATGGGACCATCTTTTCCAATATTGCAGTAAGCTTAGAGTCTACAGAATTAAGATTAGAGTTTTTTGTAATTTAATCTCAAATAGTGTCGCCTGATTGTGGCCCAAATGTCGGACACACGTTGCGATAGCTTCAATATACTCATGTGGCCTTTGGTAGCAACCGTAGGCGTCTGCTGTTTTCCCTGGTATGAACAGGTGCTGGGCACGGATCTGACAGCTCAGGGTGAGCGGTGGCTCGTTCATGGCTTAACAATATTTGTTACATTGGCCCATTGGCATTATGGCTATGGTGTGGTAAGTCAATATACAGATATTGTACAATAGTTCTATATAATATATTTATTTTTTATCAATTTTCTCCTGAATAGGTTTCGGAAATGTGTGACCACTTTAAGATTCGTTGCTTCAAAGTAAGAATATACCACAGCAATTTCGTTGAACATACATTCCAGAAGAATAACAAATCCCTGAAAAGTCATTGAAACTAATTACATAACTAACTTCAACAAAGAACAAATTTCAACAAAAAGAAAATGGTTGGCCATTTTGTATGTGATATAAATGTTGGGTGTTACAAAATTCAATTTCGCCTCGCTCTGGTCTAAGTTTAAGTGAACCATAAACTGTCAGTATATAAGCTTTCTATCTCTCTCATGCGTCGCATCAATGCAATGGTAAAGTTCATCCAAGAAATCTTATTCTAATCTAACCTACTAGTCTAAGTATATAATATATATACTAAATATCTATAGATAAAGACATGTATAAACAGGTTATATATCAACCTGATACTTAAGTGCATGATAAAGCAGCATCAAACCGCATGTGCTATGACCTCTAATTGCATGTTCCGATAAGTATTAAATGCATTCGGCTAATGGAAAATCAGCTAAGCAATATTATCTCAAAGCTCGCATTATAATTTCTATAGATAAAAAAGACACCGGTCAATGCCGCTGCGGAACTGAACGAGGTCGTCGATGCCACAAAGCCCACGGAAGTCGTCGAGGAAGTGTAATTAATAAGTGATTTGGATGCTTGTCGTGTCCAAACGTCTTTCCTAAGTAAAGTTATGTCAAATTTCAACAAATGTTTTTATTTTTTAGTTTAAGTTGAAGTCATACCAAAAACAACAAAACCAAAATATTACTATTAAGAAGCGCAAAAAAGCTCACCAAGTGCCTTATTCCCTAAATTTATCACTGGCGAGCTTTTCAACTCAAAGCTTTGCTGAGCTGCACGATTTGCCCGCCAGATGGCAGTTGTGTGTCGCCCATTTTGCTGAATAAACGGAAATTTAAACTAAATAAAATGTGTAGCTTTTCTTTAAAAATGGGGACATAATTCTTTTTTTTTTTTTTTTTTTTTTTTTTTTGCACAAGTATATAACTAAAAAGACTATATACTCTTAATTAGAACATCGATAATAGATAATGCATATTCAGTTTGTTTTGAATAATCGATAACTATTATATTCCTAAATTAAATACAAATTTATTAATTTAAAAAAAAAAAAAACACATTATTGGAGAGTCTACCAACTTTGCATTTATAGTCATACAAATTGGATTTTTGCTATAATTTGAAATTAGTTTGTTAACGTAATTTTAGTTAGTTTGCTTTTTACATTTTTTTTTACTTCAAAATCTTTTTTGTTTTCATAAAACAATTAATTATGGCGGCGTCAGCGATTTTTAAAATTCATATCTACTTAATATGCTTATTTTTATTGATGAATGGAGGTAAGCCAGAGCAATACTAATCTCACTTATATAAATGTGTCGATTGCTCGGTGAGGAGAGATCCTGAACCTGACCTTGGTTTTCTGAAAATGTATGTAACAAACAGATCAGTGCGACAAGCTGAGTCGATATTGCCTTGGCCGTCTGTACCCTGTTTGTTTGTCCGTCCTTATGAGCGCTGAGACTCGCATACTCGCTACAAAGCTACAAAATCTAGATAGTTGAAATTCTACATGTATACTCGTGTATACCATATGCAGTAAAGGATTATCAATTTTTCGCTGATAGCTCATCTCATTTATTTGTTATCGATAATAATCGATCATTTGACTTTCTTTTAATAAGCGTAATTTGAATAAAGTTAGGGGATTTGGATACCATGCCAGTTTGCTCCAAATTAAAAAAAAAACCTACATATTTCAAATACTAGAGACTTGTGCTGTGGCAAATACACATATTTTAATTTTATTATCACGTTCTGGCAGTTTGATGAAGATAGCCCCCCTAAAGAGATTTTTTCAACAAATAAGCTTTCATAACTGCTATCTACTACTCCTAGAGCACTCTTTCATGTTTTTACCTTCGTTTATTCGTTAAAGCCGAAGCTCGTAAACAACATAACCCTTATGGAACTGTCAGCATTAAGGATTTTCCATTTTTGGGCTCACTGCGTAGGCTTCGAAATGAGTCTATGATAGTTGCCAGTGGATATATGTGCGGGGCGACTGTTATTCAAAATCGTGTGCTAATCACAACTGCTGAATGTTTATATGGGTGGGTATACGTAAGTAAATCGTTTTGCTGATATTTTGAAAATATTTTCTGCAGACAAAGACGTGAAGATGTGGTGGCTGTAATAGGGAATACGTTCCTTAAAGGCATGAGTCCAACAATGAAAGTGATGGAAATCGAAGCTTGGAGATGGCATGGATTGTATCGACATCGCGAATTGGGATACAATATTGGATTGATCTTCACTTATGATGATATAATACCCATTAAAGGGGCTATTGGATATGTACCACTTAACACTAGGAGTGTAAGACCGCATACCAAATGTCTAGGTGTCGGCTGGGCTGCAAATACTGATGTAAGCAAATTAATAATTGTATCCACTTTATTTGAACTTCTTCATTGAGTCACTGGTGTATTCAAAACTGAATTAATCGATTGCCTTTTCCTACTTAAGGCATTGGTCAATCGTCCAAATGTACTGCCAAATTGGAGAACCAACCCAGTTGAATGTTATAGGGCCTCTCATACGATTGGTTTGTTTTGCACCTACAGAACTGTTAAGAGCATTCGAGAAGCAGACCATGAAGATTCCGGTATTCCGATAATATGCAACGGTAAACTTGCGGCTATATTCATCGCACAAAATGGCGGAATTTTTCATGTGTGGACAGATATATATAAGTTTAGAAAATGGATAAACGGAGCCATTTACATTCATTTCAATAGAAATGGAAATATGCCACTTAAATCGATTTGCTTCCAGTTGCTAGTTGTTTTGGCCACTAGCATTTATTTGGTCAACTGATGGTCAGCTAATAGTTGGCTGACCCTAAAAACATGAATGTTTTTGATTCCGAAATCTGATTTTAATTTGATTTTTATATTAAAAATTCTGTGCTGTATCACCCACACCTAATATTAGTATTTTTAATATTAGTATTAGGCGCACTAAGCTCAAATCAATTTTTAGAAGTCAATGACGATATAGCCACCGCTGAAAATTTTCCCCGGTATAATACAGTCCTTTACTATTTAACATTATCAGAAAAAAACATAGGATCGTTTCAACATTAACAGGAACCAATAATCCAGATATAACAGTAGAAGAAAAGGCTGAGACATTAGCTCAATCACTTAGCTATAACTATAGCTTAGCAGCAAGTCTCGGTAATGCTGATGTCGATGCTTCATAATAATATACTATAATACTATAATACTTTAAAAGAAAAAGTCTCCTGGAACCGACGGTATTAACAATCGGTGCTTAAAAGCAGTAAGGAGTAAGATTTCTTACTTGCATGTAAATAAATGCCTAGAGCTCTCTGATTTCCCCTCTTTTTGGAAAGGTGCTAAAGTTGCTCCGATTATAAAATAAAACAAGCCTGCTGAGTTGCTCTTTGCATATACATATGTAGGTCTATTAGTCTACTGTCGTCAGTCAGCAAAATATTGGTTAATATAGGCCAATTCATTTATGAAAACAATATGCTTCCATGTCAACAGTTTGGGTTTCGCTGAGAATTGTTAGAAATAAAAAAAAAAATAGTCTTTCTATATCCAAATCAAGGTAGGAAGGAACAGAAAAATGAAGTCGCACCAACTGACAGAATGAATTAATATTACCGATAATAAAGTTATGCAGAAATAAATTCCGTAAAATATGTTCTACGATTGATTAGCCTACTATAATAAGATAGTAAACTTAAATTACAGTCCCAGTTTAGATCAACTAAGACAAAGAAGAGGAACTGATACAGTTTAAGTTTCCGAGACCATATAACTATACAATATTTTAGCCGAAATAAATAAATGTAATAAATTCCTTTGTTCAACGTTTAGAATGCTAAGAAGGTACAGTCCTCAGTTGACCATTTTCGAACTTCAACTTTCAGGAACATGTGAAAAATGAAATGGTTTCTTTTATGATTAACTGTATTTTTATATACTAGAAAATTGCATCAAATTTTATAACGTATACTATATTTATATTTTTGTTCAAAGTGAGGTATTAAAAGAATGTATGTTACTATTATAAAAGCCTTGAAAATTTTAAACTCTTTTGTTACTAGATTTTTGTTGCATTTCGGTTCCAAATGAAATATTAATTTTTCATAATTATATTATTCAAACTCTTTCTTCATTTTGCACAAAAAATGTAATTTACTAGTTTATCTGTGCCAATATTAATTCCTGGATTTATATATATGCATATATTTATATATAGGGGGTTTCACAGGCCTTTTAGCAGTTCCGCTTTGCCATTGTCACGTAGCGTATCCATTTCTCATTTTCTGCTTGCCTCGGGTTGCGACACGCTTCTGTCAGCAGCATCAAATTATATATGCGTCTGCACACAGCCCATGTATATATATAAATATATATATATATAAATATATACATATATATATAATTTTTTTTTTTCAATACTGTTCTGGTTTTTTATTGGCATTGCATTTAGAAAGTGATTTGGCGTATGTGTTTGAAAAATATTACACACACACACACACACACTCATACTTTCTTTCAGCTAATGCACACTTTAAGGCCAACAATGTTTGCATGCATGTCACGCATTGTTGTGGTCGTTATTATATTTGATGCTATTTTACCTAGACACACACACACACACACACACACGCGCATAGTCATACACAAACGACGGATCGTTTAAAGGGATATTTGAACTTTGTGTAAACCTCAGTGGGTGGTTTCTCTCTTCCTGTTTTCCGGTTTTTACGCTAAACGTCATTACCCTTACTGACACCAGCTTCATATTCTGGCTAAACCCTGCCAAACGATTGCAGCAGGCGTCCATAAAGGAGGATGAGTGAATATATAATAATAACAATAGTTCTTAGGCTCGGAGACAATTCTACAATCTACAAGTAGAGAAATCTAATACAAATCAATCGAAATTTTGATTCTTAGAATATACTAGAATAGACTAATTTTTTTACTCATGACTGTTGACTTAATGGATTTAAATGAAAGACTTGCCCAGTCGGAAGTGCTTGACTAGCTGATACCCTGAAACTTTAGTACATCTTCTTCAATCATTCCATACTTCCTTTATAGCATATGTAGTAAACAACAAAAGAGTATACACACCTGCAAAGACTTGGGTATATATATATATAATTATATAATATATAAAATTAAATTAAAATCACATATAAGAGTCATATACATTCACGTTTTTAGGGTCAGCCAACTATTAATTGATGAGCAAATAAATGCCAATGGCCAGAACAAGAAGCCACTGGAAACAAATCGATCGAAGTGCCATAGCGCCAGCAATAGGATGAAATCCATGAAAATGGGTGTAAATGGCTGCCCTTATCCATTTTTGAAAAATATTTATATCTATATAAATTGCGATGTCCGGAAGCCGTTCGATGAATATACCCGCAAGTGTACCGTTGCACATTATCGGGGTGCCTAGATCTTCAGTTTTGTTTTTAAAGGCTTTCTTACCTGCTACGTAGGTGCACATCACACCAGCTGTAGTAGTGTGCATATAACAATCTATTTTGTTGGTACTCCATACAACTGATCCAAGCGGAGCATTTGACAATGCCTTGGCTTTCTAAAAGAAAAAAACAATCGTTTAGTCTGGTTATCGATACACAAGTTAGTCAATGTGCATTATTAATTTGCTTACATCAGAGTCTCTAACCCATCCAGCATATAAACAGTTGGTATGCGGTCTTACTCTCATCGTATTAATGGGTATAAATGCAATAGCCCCTTTAATGGCTTTTATTTCATCGTGAGTGAAGATCAATCCAATATTGTATCCCATTTCGCCAAATCTAAACAATCCATGCCATCTCCAAGCTTTGATTGTCAGCACTTTCATTGTTGGACTTGCACCTCTAATGAACGTATTCCCTAGTACAACCACTATATCTTCTGTTTTTCGGCTGTACAAAATAACATCATAATAACAGCAAACTGATTCATTCAGGAATACGCACCCATATATACATGTAGCAGCTGTGAGAAGCACACGTTTCTGAAGAGCTGTCGCCACACACATATAGCCAGTGCTAACTACCACAGTGTCTTTATTGATGTCGCGTAATGTGCCCAAATATGGCACATCCCCAATGCGTAATTCTCTTAATCCAGTAGGAGGTGGCGGTGGTTGAGGTTTAGGTTTAGGTTTAGGTTTAGGTTTCGGTTTGGGTTTAGGTTTTTGAGCTTCAGCTTTAAGTAATAAATTAAATTAAAAACTAGTAAGAAAAATCGAAATTCTATAAAATACAAATGCATATTCGTTTAAAATTTAAAGACTCTAGCTCTAAAGATGTAGGAAATATATTATATATAAATATATTATATATTATCTTATATCTTCTGAGATAGACAATCTACAGAGTATGTTTGTTTACGCCGATCGTTAGGGTTCGGGGTCTCTCCCCATGTATGTATGTATGTATGTAAGTGCTATTGGCATGGTTATTGCTTACCTGTAATCATCAATAAAAATAGGCATAATAACATTATATGAAATATTAAAATGGGAGACATAATCATAATATTTGTTTGATAAAAACAAAAAAACGGAAATTTTGAAAAATTAAAAATAAATTTGAAAATAAAATAAACTCACTGACTAAAGTTACTTACTAAAAGGATTTTAAATTATAACAAAACAAATTGCATGACTCTAAATGCAAAGTTTGTACGAGATACAATACAATAACAGAATTTCGATAACGTTTTTAATCGATAACAATAAAACGTGAATGCTTGTGCTATATAGAGACCAATTTCAAGTCCCTAACTCGTATAGGTACTGAGAGCGACCCGTTCATGTCGTGATCAAGAATATGTATACTTTAAGGAGTCTGTCGCTCCTCCATCTGCCTGTTACACACATGTTAACAAAACCATTATATCCTGATTCCCATTCTCAATGGGTTCAGGGTATAAAAACTGCCCATTTGGCTTGTATGATGAGTACCACAGTTGGCATTGTTTTTTATGCGGATACAAAGTATATATATATATATGTATTTCAAAGTATAGAGATATTTATGCGTTCGTGGGTGTATGTAAGCACATGCCTCGATCCACCCACTAAACTGTTGGTTCATTTGTCTTTATTTAGTCACAGCGCACGAAATGGTCGCTTGGAGGCTGCATTTATTGACAATAAATAGGTCATAAATTATACATTGGAATGGGGGAAGGAGGCGATGGGATGGATGTGTTTGGGCAGCTTGTTTTAAAGGCGTTGTCCGGCTGGTTTGCTTTTCGGAAGGATGTAGTTTTAGCTTTGGGGCTGAAACGGAACGTCAAAAGGAACGCATAGGACACAAACTTCAAAGCGGAAGTTGTGCAGCCTTTGAGAGCAGTGAATGAAAGTTACTTACTTGGCAAAGTGCACTTGAAAACAAAGAGCGTAAAGTTATTAAAGGTTTTTGCGCTTTGTGCGCCTTTCATGTCACTTACACTTTTCCACATATCTGCAGAGAAAAATGAAAGTGGCGAAGCAGGGGCTGGGGGGATGGTTGGCAGAGGCCAGCAAAGCTGCCACCCGCTACTAAGCCCCCCCAAAGGCCCCAGCCTAAAATTTGGCTCGTCTTTTATGTATTGGAACTGGCTTGGCTGGGCCTTCGTGTAATCTTGAAGATGCTTTGCATACAGTTGTTAGGGAGGAGAATGGCTGAAAGGGGGTAGGAGGATCCAAAGCAGCAAACTTCAAGCGTGCGGCAAATTCAATTTCAAATTTCCAAATGTTTTTGAAAATTACATTTTTTATGAAGGGTGCAAAAAAGTTGACGGTGTGTGCGCGAGTCCCAAAAGCGTGTCAAATGCTGAACCGATGCTGTGGCGGGCGTGCCACGGCCTTGACTTGAATGATGCATCCTGTGAAGCAACAACAACAGCAGCTACAACAACAACAACAAATGTCAAGTAAATGAATATTTTATTGCCAGGCATCAGGCAGCGAAGCATGCGATTTGCGAGTCTGTTGGCAGGGCAAAAGCAGAAGCGAAAGCAAAAGCAAAAGCAAAAGCTACCGAAATTGGCTTCCCACTGTGTGCATTGCTTGATTCTATGGCCGCTATGGGAGCACCCAAGTGCGTGCCCCAACTTCGCTCCCCAATTCGAGCAAAAACTAAGCAAAAATTGATGATGTAGATGATTTCAAAGAGCTTCCCGCTTCGAGTCTCGCATGGACTATTGAATTTTTATAACGGGGTCGCGTGTGTTATATGTGTGTTATCAAAGGACCTACTCCGAATGCTATCCAGCTGCTATTTGCAACCTGACAACTGATCAGAAACGTAACTCCATTTGCTGATTCAATATTTTTGTAATCATTTTCTGCTGATGCCGCAACGAATATGAGAAGACTGTATACGGCTATGTCTTTAATTCTGTTTAATTTATTTTATTTAAAAAACATTATAATGACTTTTATTCTACAATCTTTAATTCTGTTTAATTTATTTTATTTAAAAAACATAATAATGACTTTTATTCTACAATTATACAGTAGTTGATTTATTATTTATATAGGGTATTCCCTAAAAGATGAAGGGATGTAGAGTGGATTCGAGAAGGAGAGAGAGAGAGAGACCGAGAGAACGATATATGCAGAGAGGAAGAGAGAGAAAGAGAGAGAGAGAGAGAGAGGGAAAAAGAGGGAGAGAAAAAGAGAGGCTCTCCTTCTCGATGGGATACAGACAGCATGAGAGAAACTGAGAGAAAGCGAATGATAAAGTAAGAGAAAGAGAAAGAGTGGAAAATAGAACGAAAGAGAAAGAAGCTCTAAAGAAACAGACCAGCCACAGTTCGTGTAGGCATAGATATGTACAATTCATTATATCATCTTTAAAATTTGAACCACTCATGGTTCTTATTGGAGTGGATATCTAACAACTATTAGTTGTTTTGTCGATCTTTATAGAGCCTTAAGAGTAAGTAATGTGCCGAATTTTGGAGCTTTACCTTTTTATAATATTATAATATTTATAATATGTTATTATACCTACGGTAACTATTAATTCGATGGAAGAATTTATTAAATTTAGTTGCCTGAACTAATTTATTAACTTATTCTAATGAAGTTAACATAGGCTTTTCAAGTCTATGGCCAACTGGATCGCAGTGTGGCCGCAAATCACAGTTGTATGTCGTTTATTATGCACATTCGTATGCTGTAATATGTGCGTAGGCTTATTTACATGCACGTAAGCTAGACATATGCGCATGAGCGCACACTTTCCGTCACTCACGCACACACACATACAGACGCACGTATATGGCGTCACATTCACATTTCATAGCATACTTTTTCGCGCTGCGTCTATCACAGTGCCAACTGACATTGAGTTGTCCAAGAGAAGGTGTGCCTGTGTGTGTGTGTGTGCGAGGGCATGTTAAAATTCATTTGTCAAAAGGATTACCATGGTAATAGGGTTTTAAGCATATAAACATACATACATACATATATATAAATATATCCATACTGGCAAACATTCGCAGCCTTTGTTTCTTTTTTTTTTTTTGTATTCCTACCCAAACGTTTATCATGTCCCTTTGTTTGGCTGACATGCTTTTTGTATTTAGCTTTGTATTTGACGTCCGTGTGTGGCGGCTAATTAAAAACATGGCGTTAAACAATTATGTCAGGCATTTGTAATGCTCAATCCCGACACCCAACAGCTGCCACCTGCCACCTGCCACTTGCCGCATGGCGAATGCCATATATGCCGCTTCGTTACCTGGTCAAATGCTGGCTTTGGCAACATTCACAAAGCTGTTAATAAATTGACTGCAATCAAAGTTGTCATAAGTTGAGCAGGAAGCAGCCGACTGATAGCTGTGGTCACGTGCACAAATAGACACCCACACACACACACACACACACACACACACATATACAGATGCAAAGATAAGTATACCCGCAGCCAAATGACAACTTAATAGCCCAAAAAATCAAGCCAAGCAGACATTGTCCTTTTCAGTCAGGCCCAAAAAGCAGCTGCCGGTTTTTAGCCATGTGTGTATGTCTCTGTGTGTGTGTGTGTGTGTGTGTGTGATGGCCAACGCCATCATCGTCACCATAGCGTCTTCGTTTCTGGCCAACGAGGCGAAAATGTACAAATTGTTGTGATTTATTTTAACAGATTTTTTTGTTAACCCAGCGACAAGTCGAGTTTCAGCTGAAATTGGATGAACACTGTGGCATTTGCTCTATTGATGAATATGCTGGTAACTCCCTCTCCCTCTCCCTCTCTCCCTCTCTCACTCTCTATGTGTGGGTGGGTTGGGAAAGCGCGCGTGACAATGCGCCAATGTGTGGTCAAGTAGTGCGCACGGCTGAGCTGAGCTGAGCTACGACCAGTCAATTTATAGACCAACAAGCTTCACAATGGTTGAAAACTTAACGTTAACAGGTTTAACCCAGCCAAGGAGCATGTCGGAGGACATGAGTGGTAAGCAGCCATACCCGCCTACCATCTCTCCACCCATCTCTTCACTCTCCTGGCCCCATCATTAGTGGATAGCCATAGTTGAGCTGGACTCTCTCGCCTCTTGGCTACCATGGCCCCATACTCACTTCTTGAGTCTCCATTCGAGTAGCGAGTCATCCAAAGTTAAAGCTCACTGAGTGGAAAACTTCTTGTACGTAACTCTAGCTGTTAGCGTGGTAATTTCTTAGACTATACCCACTTTGATTTCTGAGGGGGTGTGTGTGTGTGTGTGTGTGCATGTCTGTGTGTGCTTCATAGGTCTTGAGCAATCCTTAAGTGATTTATGCTCCGTTTCATGAAGTAAAGAAATTGAGTATAGCCTGCTATGTCTGCTTAAAACTTGGTATTTTTTTTCCTTTTCTTTTCTTTAAACTTTTCTTGCCTTTTGCCTAAATACACATTTTTATAAAGTATAATTGAACAAGAAATCTTGCCTAACTGCGATACGCTGAATATGAATAGATGTAGTATATACGTAGGGCTTAATAGCCATGATTTATATAAAAACCATATGATATATGGTTTGGCGTATGGGTTTTGCAATTTACTAAAGTTGCAATTTACTGTCTTTAAAAATTGACGAAAAATTAATATTTTTACAGACTATTTCATTCATGATTTCATTGTTGAAAGGACTGCGACGTTTTCTAAAGATATTGTTAACACTGTATGTATTTATTTTATGTATTTTACTGATACAAGTATTAAAAAAAACAGATTAAATATAACTCTAGATATTTCGAATTTAAAACTTGTTTAATTAGAGAAAATAATTTAAAATAATATTTTTAATATTTAGTTAAGCTTAAGTATGAATAAATGTAATCTAAATAAATTTATGAAACTTCAGCAAATTATTTAAATTGCTATTAGTGCTAAAAAATTAGATATACTTTGAGCTATATCAATAGATATTGCTCATAGCGCATTTAGATATAATCCCATAAAATCAGAAACAGCTAACAATTGATGTTCAATGCATTCGATTTGATGAATTGATTTGCGGTTTCAAATTAAATGTTAATTGCTCCTAGCATATTGATTTCGACAGCCAGAGCTTGATATATTTGGCAGCACAGACTATAAATTGGTTATTCTCTAAGAAAACGAATCGATAATATAAATCAGAGCCAGCTGAGCGATAGAGACAGCGAGGGAGAGAGAGAGAGAGAGAGAGAGACTATGATTATGTTTAAACTTAGTTGGAATAATATTGATGGCAAAGTCGAGAAGTGTTTCGGCGCCTAAACCAACAGCTGCAGCAGGTTGCCATTAGCATGACCAACTGAGGTCTTCTGCTCCTGCTCCTGCTCCTGCTGCTTCTGTTCCTGGTTCAACTTCAAATTCAGGCAATTCCTCGAGTCAATCTGATCCGGCACTTTGGCTAAGCAAACGCTGTCCCGGGATTATGCCATTCAATGTATATGTATATGTTAGCATTAGCTAATTCGAGGAGAACAGGAGAGCTCAAGTTTATGAAATATTGCGGCATACAGCCGAGTTTTATTCTATAGGCATCTGGTGGGTTTGACGGATTCATGGCCACGTACTTCAGCTCAGCTGTGAAACGCGACAATTTAATTTATTTGGCGTTTTACGGGCCAAGTCAGCGAATTTACGATTGACATTTGCGTTTAACCTACTTATGCTGATTTGATGGCAGCTCATAAATAAAATTTAAACCAATTGCTGGACACCAGCAACAATATCAGCCATCGCTGCCATAGCAGCCATAGCAGCCGTAGCAGCCACAGCAGCCGTAGTGCTGCGGAAGCAGGTTGCCATAGCAGCCATCAATCGCAGCTGCTATCAATGTGGACCATCATTGGTTACGTATACGCCCCCTGACCCCTGCCCCCCTGCCCCTCTGCCCCCTGACCAGCTCCCCTGGCGACTGTTTGTCATTATCTTAAGCATTCTACGGTTGGCAAGGCGTCCGTCAGTCGGTCCTTGGCCATGGCTACGTAGTTCTCGGTAATTGAACACTTAGTGGGCCAAGCAATTTGGGGCTTTAGTATGGCGAAGGCAAATATTTAAAATCCGGCTAATGCAACAGACGCACAACTCCTTTTGACATTATCAATGGACACGAACCGTTATGCCACGCCCAATGCGATACATAAATATATATACATATACATATATAGAGAGAGATAGATGTATAAATGTATATGTAGAGCACGCCCAGCTGGTTTGGCAGCGCAAATTTGTCGTCGCAAATGATGCAGAAAGTCAGCGAGGCGCCCAGGAATTAAAACGTGAAATGAGTCGTAAGAAAAACAATGAAAACTCCTTGCAATGGAAATACGCAAAAAGTCGCCTCAAAGTTTTCCAATTGTCTAGGGAGCATACTAGGTGACGCCTCAACTGGGGCATTCTCTCTCTCTATCTATCTATCTATTTGTGTGTGTGTGTGTGTGTGTGTGTTTGTCTGTGTGTGTGTGTGCAAACGGATTGGGTTTGCAAAATGTGTCACTGGGGTGCAATTTGAAAATGAAATTTTCTCAGCATTTTTCTTTCGTTTTTATTTTACTCCTCGTTCATTCATCGCTTGGCATGTGACGCTCGAGTGGACGACCTTGGCAAAAACTTTGAGCATGCCTTGGTACAACTAGATGTGCATAAGCTGAAAACTCTATCAAATGCTCGGAAGATATTTAAGTGCAAATAAACATATTGCTTTGCTTGGCCCATTTAGGTTGGGTCTCAAAACATAAATGGAACAGCTATTAACATTTCTCAAATTGAGTCAGTTTAAATTTGAAATATGAGAACCTAACTCTTTTATGCATATTGTGATATCTGTCTCTAGATATAGCTACGTCTGTAAATAGGGGGTTGACTGGTATCCAATGATCAAATGTTTTGTTCTAGTTGCCTATGAATGTCTATGTGTTGTATGTTTAGTGGCTCTACGAATACACTTTAGGTGCTGTAATGGCGTTTGTTGATTAAAAAGAAAACTTGAAAGCCTAAAAGAAGACATCTCATTGGGAACAATAATATAAAGCAACGCGATTACTGATTCCAACCACTTAAGGGAAAAGCGATCGCTAATCATAGTACCAAAATGTGGTTTGCAATCATGACAAGGCGGGCAAGGAGTATAAAGTCAGATTTAAATATATAGATACCGTGCATAAGTTCCAAATCCAATTTAACTACCCTTTCCTCTTCTTCGTCGGATCATAAGAACACCAATCTGAAGTTACCTATTAACCTACCCTTTATTTTCAAAAGAACAATACAATATTTTTCAACTATTATTCATATTTTATGTCTATTTTATATATGTTGTATAATAATTGAACCTAAAAAAGTGCCTAGCAGTGACTTCGATCTTTATAAAAGGGTATAAAGTTTGCCAATGCATTTATCGTATTTAAAGCCTAAAGAATTTAGCCATATACATTCATGTCATACATATATATTGCAACATATATGTACGAACATCAATGTCCGACAAGCTTTCGTGTTTTTTCTTGGAATTTGTTTCATATTCAGCTGAGCTTTAAATGTGGCATAAATTTGTTGACTTGATTCGTCTACTCAATTTCCTAGAAATATTGCGTCTCAGTTTCTGCTTTGCTGAAAATTTCATAATTTTAAATAAATAGCAATGTTGTAGATATAAACTTAATAAAAAATGCGTCAGACAACATATTTTTGTTTTCAGTTTTATTTTTATTAATAAAAATTGCTAGAATTTTTGTCAGCAATAAAATAAGTAAAATTTAATGCGGAATAATTTTACAGCAAATATTTTAGAACAAAAAATAAATATATAAATAAAGGTAAGGCAATGACTTTTAGCAAAGTAAGTTACAAATTTAATTTATTAAAGTTTTTAGCAATTATTTTTGAAGAAGAAAAAAAAAAAGTAAAAATAAATATAGGAATAGGAATGTCGAATATTTGTAATTTTATATTTCTTTAAATATATAAGATATTGTGAATTTTGCCATAATTTTGCTAGCAAATATTCAGATTTAAGCTCAGTTAACTGCAAAGATTTCCTTTTATTACATTTTCTTTTGATTTGGCTTTAAAAGTATCTATGAGATACTTTTTTTTTTTTGCTTTATGCACTAGTGAAACCAATGTGATGGCTTGAATTTTGACACATATCCAAGTGCTTATGCCAAACAACTCAACAGAAAATAAAAAATAAAAACGATGGGAAAAGAGAATATACATGTACCTTTTTTTACAGAGTGAGTGGTCGAACCAGAGCTAAACAAAAGAGCAGCAGCCGCAGCAGCAGCCGCAGCAGCAGCAGCGCCCAGAAAAAAAATGAGTTTTCTTTTTTTGCAATTCTTGTTTTTTTTTTTCTTTTTGGGTGTCAGGCAGCCTTTCTCTGGGGCTGCCAAAGGTCGGCAACCGGCTCAGTAAGGGCCACATTCAATACCTCTTACTCAGAATCACAATCACAATCACACAGACACACTCACACTCACACTCACACTCACACACATATACACATATAAATATACATTGCCATTCACGGAACATGGCGGAGCCTGTGTAATGTGCATGCCCAGAACTAAAGCAAACAAATATTTATAAATGCGCAAATAGAACAGATAACTGTATTTTTATATGCACACCGACACACACATGCACACACACACACAAACATGCATACTAATCCACAGAGCCGCTCACTTTGCCGGGCAAAAGCATTCGAGATTCGATTTCGCATCATCGTGGAGTCGTCGACGGGTCGACGCTTTCATTCATTCACCAACAGCAAAAGCAGCAGCAGCAGCACCGCCACCGCTGCCGCTATACCCACCACACCCACAGCTACAAAAACAACAAGTTACATTTTTATTGCTTTGGCACGGAGCATATGAAAGCGCCATCTACCCTTTACTCCATATTCTCGCAATGCCGCCCAATCCTTCCGCATGTGAGAGCTGCTGCTGATGCTGTCTGTTTTTTTTTTTTTTTTGTATTTTTGTTCTCTCTTTCTGCCCACACTAAAAACGAAAAGAAAACTCGTGCAGGCAACCAAATAAAAGGTCTGTAAAAGCGATGGATGGGAAAGGATTGCTTGCGCAGAAAAGAAATATATTTTTCCGATATTTTAACATGAATTTTGCATATTGTTAATTTTGCCTTTCAACTGAATACGGGACGCACAGCGCCACTGTGCAACATCCTTTTATATCATTTAGCTTCCGTTTGTCTGCAATATTTATGAGCAAAATTGCCCAAGTTTGATTTGTTGAAAAAAAAAAGCACACACACACACACATATGAAATATGTGAACAGTAAATGCATAAGCAGCTGAACTACAATTCCGTTAAGCTAGACAAAGTCACATGATTTATGTTGATATCAAATAGTCACCACACTAGACACATACGCATTGCTTACTTTTGATTTATTTATGCAGTTCAATACTTAACTCTGAGTAGTCACCACACTTGACATAATGGCGTCAATTAGTCACCATATTGGCTTGGTTAATTCAACTATTTAAAACACTTTAGTCACCACATTCGCTCAACTGATCATCTGTTTAGTTTCTGTCAACAGTCTGGCAACGCTCTCTTCTCATGCGTGCGTTTTCATTTACGTTTGCTTTAATTATTTCGTGAGTTTTGTTTCGTTCTCTCTGATTGTTAGAAACAATTAAATAGCTGTTATTTATTAGTGCTCCCGGTGAAGTGCAAGTGTTGTAAAATGTAAACACAATGTAATATGTAAATTAAAACGTTGCAGGTGCATGTCAGGTGCTACAAAGTGTTTTTAATTCATGATGATGATGGTGATGATGATGATGATGATGATGGTGAGTATGTGAGGGAATATGTGAGGGAGTGTGTATAAGTGTGTGTGTTGCCTTCAAGCCAATAACAACTAGGTCTAGCTGTGCAGTAGAGAATTTGCATTTACATACATATGTACATATGTATATGTTATGTACATATTATATATCTTTACATATGTATATGTATATTAAAATTTCTCAAACGAAACTTCCACTAACAAAATATATAAAAGTTATTTTTAACTTCACGGTATTAGACGAGTTCAAAGTTTTTATTTAAATCGACAAATTAGCTGATAATATTAAAAAAGATTAAAACTTAGGCTCAGACTGTGACTTAGTGTGTATCTAAAGCTTCCGCAGACTGTGATTATGCTTATTATAATATATAATAAATATGATTATATATGTGTACGGATGTATAAATTCGAAGTGCATTTACATAAAATAAATTTACAAAGTATATATAATATATAATAATGATGAATTTCATATGACAGTAGGTAGTAAAATCTAAGAAATCTAAGTTTATGTATAGATATAATTAATATATTTAGCATTAGCATGAAATATGTGTTTAAACAAAAATATGTAGAATATATGTACATGAATAGAAATTTCTGATCATTAGCATCAGCCCTATCATTATCATAAGCATAAGCCTAAAAATAAGCATAGACATTAAGTTAAAAAACAATTATTTAAAAACAATTTTTAAACAAGTAAAAGTGATACTGCTCGACTTACTTCTTTTCTGTGTAAAAATTAGTACTCCAATGAGTTTTTAAAAATATTTATAAAAAGCTATAAAAGCTAATAATAAAATACTTGATTAAATAAAAAAAAATGCATATTTATCATATTCATCATCATTATTATGACAATACACAGCTGTTCTATGAAGTTAATAATATATCATACCATATATAAATTTCATTCATAGATTAAAAATTCATAAAAAATTGTGAGCAAAGTAAAGCAAAAATATACATTATTAAATTTTTGTCATTTGCTTGATAATATATGTATGTAGTAAGGACAAACTCCAATTGGCCCAATTGGCAAATTTGCAAATTAAATGTATCGTAACTTATTAGCATATGTATCCTATATCTATGTACATATGTATGTGTGTTGGCAAGCCAATATGTTTCATGCTGTTATCTTTGTGTATACATATTAGAAAATTTGTCTAATATTTCAGCTGTAGCTTTCAATTTTGTTGCTGCTTGGCTTGAGTTTGTGCTGGCTCCAAGATTGGTGGATGGGGGGCAGAAGGGCGGTGGCTGGGGGATGTTCGTCTGGTTTTGGCCTTTTAACATTTGACAAACCGCTTAACCTTAACCTTAGCTATATTGCTGTGTAGTTTGCTTATGCATATTTCATAATGCATTACTCATTTCGTTGCTAAAGCCATTGCTGCATGTGGGATGCTCCAATGCTAATCCTGTATTACAACAATAACAACAACAACAACTTGATCAAAATGACTAATGTGCTGGGCGTAGTCGTTGCAGTTGCAGTTGAAGCAACAGCAGCTGCATGGCTTGATAAACATTTGTTTAACATGACCATTAAGACAAGTCAAACTGCACACACACACACACACACTAGCACACTCACACACACGCACGCATGCTCACACACACACATGGCCCATTTGGCACAGTCTCACATAGTAATATGTAACAAACAACAGACACGATTACAACCAAATGACACAGAAAATCACTCCTGCTCGTTATGTAAGTATGTAGGTGTGTGTGAGTGTGTAAGAGTGTGTGTCTGAGTGCATGTGTGTGTGTGTGTAGACATTCGGTTTTGTTTGGTTCATATGGGAAGTAAATTAGCCTAGTGCCCATTGGAAGCTAGCCTGTCGCATGCTATTTATGTATGTGCAGCTCTCTCTCACACACACACACGCAGACAAATTCGCACACACACACACACAACTGCACACGGCGCAGTGCGTGTTTTGGCCGACAATTTCATTGCCAATGCAGAGCAGCTGCCGGTTCCATCTTCATCGCTCCTCTGCCCTTTCCAAGGCTAACTTAGTGACTCTGGCGTCCGTCCGTCCGTTTGGGCCAGCGTCTCCGGCCGGAGGCTTAAATCGAAATTCATGCAGCCATTGCGGCCACTCGCTTTCGATTTGTTTATAGCTGCGTTTAATAAATTACAAATGGAGCTAGCAAATGCGATGGCTTACATTTGACTTTCCCTCTCTGAGTCTCTCTTTATCTCTTAAAAGATTTAATGTGTAAAGTAAGCTTTACATAAATATATATATATATATTGAGAGAGGCAGAGAGAGAAAGGCAGACTATATTTTTAACTCTTCAACTATTTTATCTAGCTAAATTGTTCAACTGACTTATTTATGTTTATATTTATATATATAGTTGCAAATTGCTCAAATATTTGCTGTATGATAAAAATTTTGGTTGCTCCCAAAAGTATGCTATATTTTTGTTAGCTTCGTTGTCGCTCCAGGCCTTATTATAGAATTATGAATAGTGCTCAAAAGTATAGATACACATGTTTTTCTTTTTAATTGTGCTTTATGTTTTTATTATCTTTACATTCTATAAATAAATACCATGTTTATTATTTATGTTTGTATAGATAGCTGCTCGCTTATCGCATTGAGCATTCGTCAATGGTTTGAATTGATGTTTCTAATTTGTATTTATTTAGTTTTTCTACAATCTATACAATAATAAACTAGTCAGTGAGTTTAAAGCCTTACATTAGCCAATTCATAAAATATTGTTACATATGTATAAACATTAGCGTATATATGTATGTGTATCAAATATTTAAATTGCCCCAAGTTAATTTTAATTTACTAAGCAATTTGCTGCATTTTTTAACAGGAACTGGAAATGAAATAACTACTATTATTATTATAATTATAGCTTAGTGTAACAAGCGAGTGAGCTATTTACTTACATAACTTCGACTACTTTGATATTATGACATTAAAAGACAATGACCCCATGCACATGGCAGTCGTTTAGGATTCTTGCTTGTTTAATTTACTGAGAATAGCGTGTGAGCTTGTTAAATATTTTTCCAAAGCTTACAGAAACAGAAGATTGAAATAAATATATAATTTGTTTATAAAATAAATATAAATATGTTTAATAAATTATTTTCAAAGTTATACTTTAATAAATAATATATAAAATAATGCCAGCGACCTTAACGCAATGATTTGTTATTGAGTTCGGGCAGGCAATGCTTAGTGGTTTATTTTATGAAACTTGATTTTCAGTTGAGTTACAACAGACTTATTAAAAAATATAATAATATTACGTATAATATATAAGTCCAATGTATATATACAATTTTTATTGTATTTTATTTTATTTTATATTTATTTTTTTTACTTTTACCTTTTTCCAAGTTCATTCCTTACAAAATACATATATCTTACAATTTATACAAAGTAGAAAATTGTAAATAAAACAATTTCGTACATCGTACGAAATGACAATACATAATTATTTAATTAAAAAGTTAGTAAAGAAAAAAATCCCTAAATGAAATGCACTTTAATTTTCCATTTCAACTAAATAATAATTGTCAAAAGTCACATAGGCAAAGTGCATATTTGATATATATAGTGTTTTTGAAGTCGGTTCTTAAAGCGTTCTTCCATAAATCTATATAAATAAATAATGCATTTGTGCAACTCTCACTCTTGCCACATATTCTCTTATTTATTATCGGGCAACAAATTTCTGGCCAGTGTACTAAAGTTTCGTTTCGTTTCGTTTCTTTTACTGATAACTTTTGTTCTTGGCCATGTTTATATAGCCTCTGCTTGCTTTCTATTAGTTTTTGCAAGTGTTTATATGAGCTCTAAGAAATATGAGCGTTCAGTGCTTGCTTTCCCGCCAGCCGACTGGCCCCTTAACGTTGTCTGCTCCTCCGATGTGGTCATAAAAATTCTAGAACAGGCAATGCCAGCAGTCCAAAATGGCAAATGCTCCAAGCGCCAACGAACCAAAAATGAAATGGCTTAAGCTTTCTGCCTGTTTGTGTGTGGTTGTTGCAGTTGTTGCTGTTGCTGCAATCGTTGCTGTTGTTGCAGTTGTTGCTGCTGTTGCTGCTCAAATATAAATGCATTTGCGCCCGACCACAAAATGTGTTCAACCGGAAATTGTACGTGGAGAGTGCATGAGTGGGCGGGCAGTTTGGTTTTTGGAGGGGGCGTGTGTACGGGCAATACACTGTTTTTCGAATACCGACAAGGGGTATATTGGTGGGCTGTAATAATATTTGCATTATTTAACTTTATTATAGGCATTTTGTTTTCATTATTAAATATATGAAGCTTTTTCTCATGTGATACATAAAACCGACTGGAAGAGATCTTACAACGAAATCAATAACAAACTATATATTTACTCGTATTTTCTGTCTTCTCAGTTATGGGATTAGCTTCAATTACACTTTACAACAAAGCTATATTTCTTTTACAAAAATGCTTATATTTTTATTTCACTTTTGTCTGCTAAGCATTGTCTCTATTTTGCTAGCTTTTAGCCATTTTTATAGACAATTTAATTCTTGTCTAAGCCAGACATATTTTTAGCCATTTTTATGTACATTTTTATGTATTTAGCCATTTTTCTATAAATTTGAATTATACTCCTAATTTTAACTAGTTTTACCCATTTTTATAGACCATTAAATTTTTGTCTAAATTTTACCTAATATTAATATATATTTACAATGTTGCCGGCATATTAACTAGATTTAGCCATTTTTAAAAGAATTTTAGCTTCTTTTAGCCATTTTTATATAATTACGAATTATTCAGAAAAACTTTGGCCATTTTTAAAAAATTGTCTAAATGTTACCTAATTTTTATAAACCCCTACAATGTTGCCAGCATATTAACTAGTTTTAGCTATTTTTGTATACATTTGAATTGTCTGAATTTTAGCTACTTTTAGCCATTTTTATATAAATTTTAATTATAATGAATTTCAGCTACTTTTAGCCATTTTTATATACATTTGCATTGTTGACCATTCTAGCCATTTTTGTACAAATTTGTAAGCCACTTTTAGTCCAAGTTTAAGTTTCAGTCACAACTCTTTAAATAGAGTATTTCGCAGTCGATCAAATGGCGAATCGCAACTGCTTTTACTTGTTTGTGTGTTGAATTTCTGTTTGTATGTGGGTGTGTATGTGTGTGCGTGTGTATGTGTGCGGAATTGGGCAGTGGGTTTTCGGTTGCTTTGACAGTCATTGCCATACGTTCCATTAGCTTTTTTAAGCGCCTATTGCTGTGGCGACTATGGCTTTAGCTTTAGCTATGACTATGGCTATGGCTATGGCTCTATCTATCACTGGCTATCTGGCTATCTGGCTATCTATCTGTGCGTGCTGAAAATTTAACAGATTTTTGCGTGTGCGGCTTTTCTATATTGCGGTTGGCCAAAAAGCCGCTGCGAGTAAGCCTATGTGCTGAGTGCTAAGCATCGGTGAGTGAGCCAACCAGTTAGCCAGTCAGCCAGTCAGCCAGACAGTCAGTCAGCTAGTCAGCCAGTCAGTCAATCCGTTAGTCAATCTGTCTGGCCATCAGTTTTGTGCGGCTGTGTCATACGGCTCTTATTTGCATCGATGGGATTCAAAATGGAGCTAAGCAGTTATTGGACTCGTTAACGTCATCATTGCCATCAGTTGCACCTGCCTGACTCTGCACTTTTTGCCAGCAATGAAGCGTCAAAGTGCAAATGAGCCAGGACACACATACACAGAGCGCACACACACACACACACACACACACACACACACACACACACAGAGCACACACACACAGAGAGATGTGGAATGCATGCAGGCAGCTCTGTGCAAACAGAAGAAAATGCATTCATGCAATATGCAGCAGGTAATCTCGTTTCTTTTAATCGCTGTTTGACATCAAAATTAGAATTTCTTAAGATGCCAAGAAGATGCCCCAACTATGGCACTCAGCATAAAGACCTCCTTTATTGCGAGTTGTTTGCATAGCTTTTACGGCAGAAGACGCGACACTCTGTTTGAAAAGACACCTTTGATTGGGCAGGTGTGCGAATGTATATATGTATACATATATATATATATATAGATGTGTGTGTGTGTGTTGCCCGTTCTTTGCATAGGCAAATTGAAAATTGATGGAACGCTTTTAGAGCTGACCACAGTTTGCTTGGCATCAATTCAAAATTATACTTCCTGGCAATCCTTACACACAATGCAATTGCCATTTAGCTTGCTCTAGCCTGAATGTATTTCCATCCCTTTTGATTCTTTTTTATTTTTTTATTTTGCTTTTTTACACACTTGAATCCCTCTCTGCTAGTTGTGCATTGTTCATTTTGTTGCATTTGGGGAGTTGATCCTCTACGGCTCACTATTGATGCCGTGACACGTTCCAACAATCGCTCACTTTGACGGCTTCTATGGCCCTATGTTTGAAGCTTTTCCTATTATTGTTTACTTTTCTTTTGCACTTAGATTCCATCCTTTTGTTCTCATTCACTCTCCTCTCTCTCTCTGTAGTTTTTTTTCACATTGTTGCTGCTGGGTTCAAGTTTTGCATTACCAAAAAAAAAAAAAGAAAAAAAGCGGAACATTGTAGAAAGAAACTTGAAATGAACTTGAAACAGACGAAACAGCAATACCCTCGCTCACCTTTTGCCAATAAATTGTTTTGAGTTGACTTTTAGTTGAAAACTTGATTTTGTTAACGATAGTTTTTATGTTGGCTGTAGTTACAGACTCAGCTTGATTGGAGTTAAAATAAATATTTTTTTTTTTGGCGGTTTTATGTTGACTAAACTTAGTCAAAAATATTTGGACAAAATATTGAAAAATTTTAACTTAAAGCTTATTTTTCGGTGATTCTTGATCTTTTGACTGAAATGCATCAAAATATTGATTTATTTATGTACAATTTTGTCTTTGCCTCCATTGATATGAAATAAAGTAGGATATCTTATAATATAAGGAAATCTGATTATATTGAACAAATCAAAAATCTAAAACGAAAAAAAAAAAAAATAAATTCACTGCTGAGCATAAATTTAACGGAAATATATATTATATATATAATATAAAAAGTTTTCAGTAAATATCAGCTGTAAGGCATAAAGAGCCCTAACATATTATATACCTTATAAAATTGTTGAATTAGCCTTAAAAAGCCAAGTCTACAATCAAAATAAAGAGACATGCATATGCCTCATCATACACAGTTCTCTTCAACCTTGTTTCTTGAAGCCTGCTAACCTTATATTAGATTTATAACAAAACAATATCTAATAAATAATATATAATATCGATTAAATATATAGAAATGGTTTTCATTCTTTACATTTTACGCTCATTTTGTAGTTTCCCTTGAGTTTTCGTATGAAATCCTTTGTGGCATTATTTATGTTGCGCTTCAGACTCGGAACAGCCGTTGCCTTAAAGCGCTTAGCTGAGCCTTGTTTTCATTCGTGTGATTGGATTGTGCATGGAGAGAAGCAAAAAAGTGGGAACCAGAGGAAAAAGGGACAAAAGGAAGTTGAACTGATGTCTGTTTGTTTATGTATTCCATTGTATTATTGTTTAGTTGCTTGGGAGACCCAGATGTGCCATGGGTGTAGCAGCAGCTGGAGCCTTGCCACATGCATTCAGGTGAAACACTTTTGCAATTTCACGCGGCCAGCCTCTGAACCTCAAAAGGGTAAGGCGGGGTCGGTTAGGGCGGGCGGTGCTAGGGACATTCTTCATGCCCATCGTCCTTGTTCGTCCTGGCGCTGTGCGAGTGCCAGTTACGTCAGCAGTTGACTGAAAGACAAATGGAAGCTTCACTTGGCTTGGCTACTGGCTACGCCAGCAATTAAAGGATTTCATGTTGCTGTTGCTGCTGTTGCTGCTTCTCCTACTTCTTCTTCGGCTCTTTTTTCGCAGGATGAGTACACAGAATTTTTTTGTTGCTCTTGTATCCATTTAGTCACTGTTAGTTTTAACTTTAAGGGTCATTTGTCTCTTGCAAAACTTTTCGTCTCACTTTGTTTGGCCAAGTTGCATGTCATTGTGCAGGGCTCAGAGCTTGTCTGGCTAGCGTTCGGCTTGGAGTTTGGGTTCGAGTTTGGGTCTAGCCGAATTATTGGCGCCGTGTATACTATATACGCACATCTACATATATACATACATAGATATATATATCGCCATAAACAATATAAATTTATATGTGCTGTGAAACATTTTAATTAATCACCAGAGGGCATCAATTGCATTTTGCATGCTAATAATTTATGTTATAAATATTGCACAATCTCTGTCCCACTCTTTCGGCCTCTCTCTATCTCACTCTCGCTCTCGCCCATGATCATATATACATAATTTAAGGCTTCTCCAGCTCCTAAAATGCTTCCCCACCCCCTTGCTTGTGGCACGCATTTCAAATGAATTGATATTCAATTATGCCAAACAACTCTCCACCATGGCAAACAATTGAGTTTTGTGTTTTTTTTTTTTGGTGGGGCGTGTGGTTGTTGTTGCTGCTGCTGTTGCTGCTACTGCTGATGACGCCCAGCGCTAAATATTAAACAGCAAACAATAAATATTTATTTAGGTTTGCAGTTCATATTTTACAATATTTGATGCGGTCGTAATTGTTGTTCGAAAAGTGCATAAAAAAAGAACAACCTGCAGTTGAGGGAAAAGTTTACATTGAAATTTGGATGCCCTGAGGAAATGGGGGAGGAGAAAATTTGGTGGTAAATTTGGAATCCCAAAATGTGTATTTGCTAACAAAGTTTTAGCCAGAGTAAATTCTAAATTTAAAAATAATTATACTATTTAAATAAATTATTAAATTTTATAGCGCCATAATTGAAACACTTTAAGTAAATTCAAAACATGCATGTTTGAGAATCGCAGAGAAGACTGCATATAAATAAATCGGATAAATAAATCGATATTAATTATTTTAATAAAATACACATATTTGAAAATCGCAAAGAAGGCGTCATGTAAATGAATCAGTTCATTATAAATAATTATTATTATATTTTACAAATTTTATAATTTATATAACTTTTTTATATTTTTTATTATTAAAGATACAATTCACTATAACAATAATTATGAAAATTAGTCTGCATTGATTAATTTGATACAAATAAATATCTTTTACTAACTCTTATTAGATATCCAAATTTTTTTTCTGAAAATTACAATAAAATTTAATATTTCTGAACATAACTTTTTCTATTATATTAATACATATACTTTCCGTAATCACTAGCAATTTTTGTAATCAAATGGAATCTGACACTGTTTCATGTTCTTCACAGGGTGCAGCCCTCTTGATATCCATATTTATGCAGGTATTCGACTGTGAAGCGATTACGAATCATTTTTTTTATTTTGGCCGCTAAGCGTAAGCGAACTTGATCTCTGTGACCCTTGTGAATGCCCGGCTTATGCACCAAGAAAGCATTATCCAGGGTAAGAAAAACATAGTCCATTAGGCAGAGGGCATAGGAATGGGTCATCTTATCGGACATGCCCTCCCAGCTCAAACGCTCATCGTACTCTGGATCGTGAATAGTTCCAATATAGATGGGGTCCCAATATCTGATGCGTTTGCTGGAGCCGAACACTTTGATGGTATTGTTATTATCAGTTTGGTTGATCCACACGGGCAGATTTGGTGCCGTGTTGCACTCGGGACAAACATGGATATGAAAGGGAATCGCTTCATCCCTGTCCAGCTGCTTCTTCAATTCCATTTTTGTGGACGGCATCGTGACATTCGCTCGCACCTCGAAGATGTTGAGTGGATAGACAATGGCTTCATTGGTGTTGATCAAATGCATATTGGCAGTAAGCATCTTCAGGAATCCGTCAACTAGACCAGGTGTGGGATACAGTTCGATATCGGAGGCAAGAATATAGTGTGTCAGCGATGCCCGCTTCGCAATATTACGTCCCACATTAATCGGATAATCGAGTGCATGTTGGTTTCGATAGAGTGCACTTTTCGGCACTTTGACAAATGGCGCAATTTTCGTACATCTCACATTCATGTTGTCTAATGACTTTTGTGTGTAGACCTTATCGGGCATATGCTCCACATGGAAGTAGATATGAAAGCTAACCCAGCGCTTGATTAGTTCCCGCTCTGGACCACAGTGCCGCAGCCACAAGATGCTGTCCACGGTCTTCTTGAAGTCAGTGCCAGGTGCGTAGAGTGCCAAGCTAATTGGCGCCTGCCAGCGCTCCACCAACGGACCCACATTAGTCAAATACCGATAGTCCCCATGCGTGGTATAGGTAACACTTGTCGAGCAGCGTATGAAGCCATGATTAGCGGGCACATAGTTGACCAGAGTCCAGTAGTTCGAGTGCAGTTTCTTCTCGAATTCACCCTCTCGATCCGTACAGTTGACGGTGAAGCGCAGGGCAATCAAATTCACAGTTTCATCTTTATCTGCGTCTTCCAGGCCGCGTTGATAAACCGTTTGCATTTCAGCTGTCGCCTCGCTCAGCCCTACGCAGAGGCTGAACCCACAAAGCAGCAGCCACAAACATGATTTACGCATTCTAGTGTATGCTCAGTTTTTAATTAATTGTGCACTTCCAGATATTTAAATGATAACAACGTTTTTTAAGTAGGATGAAAAGAAAAATGAGTATTTGGCTTGAAATTTGGATTCATTGGTTTTAGCAATGTTTACTTTGTTGACTTTGCTTTACGGATATTTGAGATACGGAATTTGTTTTTACATATTTTACTATTATATTAATAAATAAATATATACATAAATAATGTAAACATAAAATCTGTGTATATTCCAATTTTAATGCGGTTTAGTAAGTAGAGACCACAGCTTAACGGTGTCACCTGTCGTACATGACACAATATTATTCTGCATTTTAATCATAGTGGTCCGTATATGCTTTGGGCCTCAGCTTTTTCATAAAGGTGCTAAGGATGCTATAGAAATGACAAGTACGCAATTTTAGCACAATTTTTTTATTTTATTTTTTGTAAAATTGTTTTGTTAGTTTTGTTGATAAATCAAAAAAATGTGTTAAATCTTAATTTTTTCCAATTCCTTTAGATTAAGGTCTTACAAGCAATAAATTTTTGAGTACTCGCTTACGAAGCCATTAGAGTATATTGGTTTTGTACAATCTTCTTATTTCTGTTCGTCCACCTGCTCGTATATTCTGCTGCTCTTTATATATATATATATATTCTTATAAGCCGTTAAAATATTCACCCACTAGGGGTGTGGCTACAAGAAAAACCCTATAAATTCTCTCTATCTCTTTCTCTCTCTCTCTTTCTTTTTCTGTCTCTGTTTCCAGTCACTTTCAGCGTCCCACCTTGACGGCTAAGTTCCTACAGATTCGATTCAGAAATCTACCAAAAGGAATTTAAATCATTTTGAACTGTGAACGGTTATTATGCAGTCGATAGCCCTAGATTACAACATTCCAAAATGTTTTACATGCGATATATTTTACTTTTCGGAATTTCGCCGAAACGCTTTGTTTTTGATTAGCCAACAGTTTTTTTCCTGTTTTTTTTTTGCAAAAAACTTTATTTACTATATTTGTTGTTTGTTTTTGTGTTACCACAGGCTTTTATGTTTGGCAATTTATTTGGCGGCACAAAAACCTAAAATAAAATGTCAAAACATTCTAAAACCGAATTCCACTCAAGAGAAGTACTAATAAAACATTTGTCATATGACAGCAGATCAGCTATAACTGTATTCGCTGGCAAATTGATTTGTAATGATTTTTTTTGTGCAATTTGGCGCCCATTGAAATCAATATAATATAAATAATCTGCTTTCAAGTGAGCCTACTATTGATTAGCGCGAAATTTTAATATGCAGCCGGCGCAAATATACAATTAATAAACAAAATTAATGTACATTGTTATTCATTGTTATGAGCCCATTCCTCATTGCCGCAACTCTCGCCGGACACAGCAAAATTTTAATTATGCCCCATCGAATATAATTATATATACATATATATATATATATATATATATGTGGAGGTATGTATGTATGCATAGAAAATATTAGTAATTACGAGTTGAAAATTCATGAAAATACAATTTGCGATTATTGTTATTAGTGTCAGGCAACAGGCAGCAGGCAACAGGCAGTGGCTGCGCCAATGCTCTCTCTCCCCTTATCCCTTTCTTTTGGCCCCACAACTTTCAATGGCGTAAAAGTTTTACGAGCTGCGTCGTCGAGCGACAGCAGCTGAAAAATTTATAAATTCAATAGCACCTAATTAAAATTAAATCTGAAAGCTTGTTGTATCGACGACGACGACGACGACGATGGCACACAGCTTAGGCGCCGGCAACAGTATCAGCAGCAAAAGCAACAGCGGCGGCAGGAGCAACAACGTAAACAGTTACAACAAATATGTAATCAATAGAGTGCGAGACTGTTCTATACCCTGTAAATAGGTCTTACTGCTGCTGGCATATGTGAAATGAAAAAGAGTATATTCACTGAGAGTGTATTAATTTGGGCTCTCATTAGACTTTGATTATACTTTTGAAGATTGAAATGAAATGAGAGAATAAGGAGAATTTTAACTCGTAATCTTAGCACGGGGTGTTGGTACTTTAGAAGGGAAGCAGTAAGACAATCATCTAATAGGTCTGTTCATATCCAACATCATTTAGAATTATATATTTTAATACCCATGTACGTACACTTAATTTATTGTTTGAAGGTACTGAAAAGATCTTTACAAACAATTTATTCAGTCATTCTGAAATGTGTAAATCAATACATACTAGCAGAAAATAAAAAAAGACATTTTGGCTATTGATATCGAAGACATTCTATTGAATATCAATAGCTAAGATGTTTTTTTTTCTTATTTTTTCAGATATAAATTATTTGAATTATTTTTGAAATATTGTACCTATGCTGCGTATACTTAGTATTAAATTCTTTAATTTTTAACAACAATATTTAGTATTCAAATATTGAATCATTTAGAGCGGCGCTTGAATTATATCTGTAAGAGCAGCATTTGAAGTTGAAGGAAATCTCGCTTTAACTGCCATCGCTCTATTTACCTAAGCAGGCTTTCTATATTTTATCTATAAAGCTTAGTTGACATTTTTTGTAGTCTATAAGATTAGACAAAATTGTCTATTGCTTTGGCGTATATATCTTTTTATTTATAAATCTTTATTCATGCAACACGTACATGAGTGTTAAAATTTATTTTTATAAAATAAATACAGCTTAAATTTTTTTTTTTTTTTGTATTTATAAGATTAAACAAAACAGTTTAGTGTCAAGTATATTTATCTTTATCAAGTATATTTATCTTTATATATATTTCTTTTTATTCATGTAATAATCGACCTATACTGCGTATACTTTATGTACATATGAGTGTCCAGTGTGATTTTTCAATTCTATAAGCTAATACGAAATAGCTGATCAAACATCATTATCTCTATTCTATTCCAAGGTTATCTTCTTCTACCTCTGAGCTCTATCCTTTTAATATACGCCCCTTTAGCAAATTGTAATAGGTATGCTTACGCGAGTTACGGGCGAAAGACGGTCGAGGATGCTGCCTAGCTTGCCAAAGTCGTAGTTGTTGTTGCTGCTGGCAGGATATGCACGGTAAATGGTATAGCCGGAAATGAACACGTACTCTCTGTGTGTGTTTGTGTGTGTGTGTGTGTGCGTGTGTACCTGGAAAAAGTTTACCAGCTGCCTCAGTCGAGCTCCGCAGAGCTTATTTATGAGCTGCCATACTGCGTGCGTGTGTGTGTGTGTGAGAGTACAATATTAATTATTGAAAGATTTCATATCGGCTTAAAGTTTCTGCTGCCGTGAGTGTTTTAGCCTGGCTTACGCCCAAAAGTATGCAATGCGGCAAGCAAATTGAAGTCACTTGTCGCATGCAGCATCATCATCATCATCATCATCAACATCATCGTCCTCATCATCGTGATGGGAAATCCAATTTAAAGCATCTAGCATCCTCTTCTTCTTCGTTTGCAACTGACCAAGCGTGGGCTGAACTGTGGGCTGAACTGTAATACGAACTACTTTAACCCCATGGACCTGGCGGGCTCACTTTGGCACTTCGACTGTTGCACTTACTCCTCGGAGTCAGGCGCTGGAAATGAACCAATAAATCAGTTTATAATGGCAAAAAGGCAACGGCAAAGGCAAAACGCAATATGATGTCAGGGCAAACTTTTGGCGCCTCTTTTGCAGCTGCAGCAACGGCAACAGCAACAGCAACAGCAGCTGCATAGATCAATGAACCAAACTCGAAAGTGTTTTACGATGCGCCTGAAAGCAACGCAATGGAATTATATTTACTTGTGTGAGCAATAACCAAACCAGAGACCAAGACATTCACTCTAAATGGCATTGTGTCGGCTGTAAGGGATACGAAAAGCGATTGATGACACTGAATCAGAGTGGGAAAACCAAACGTGAAATGTGAATGTACTGAAGAAACACTTGACTTTAACGTACTCGGGTCAATGGAACTATTTCAACATTAAGTGCTTTTTAATATGTTCAGAAAAATTTTTTAGCTCTTGACTATGTATTATATATTAGAAGACAATAAATATACCTTTATTTTACTCCTTTTATGAATAAAATTCAAATTTAATGAATTGATTATAAAAATTAAATTTAATTATACAAGAATATATTTTTAAGTTCCCATATACCGAAAATGCTTAGCTGAAATTGATTAAATTTCTGAAAGTTTTAAAAGGATGTACTTGGTATTTAATTTATCCTCAATGTATATAAAGATTGAGTATAGGAGAATATTAAACTATTTATGCAGAAAGAGCTGAAATTTCTGCGAATTTGACTAACTACCAAACTCTCATATATTATCCAATTTGACTCGTATATATCATAGATATTTGTTATATATCTCTATAATTTTTATTTAGATTATTCAAGCTTTTATATATATATAACACATATCTTCTTTAAGTTGTTAATTACAGTAGCTAAGAAATTAAAGTCAATTCTCACAGTAAATGCAAATTCATTTAAACTGAATATTATAGTTAATGCCAATAGCATGTTCATTTTACATTTATATCTCCATTACAAAATTCGAGACGTTACAATTTCGACAATTCTTCGATTCATATTTTGTGCATCCCTGGCAAATGCAGCCTTTTGCTGAATAAATGCTGTGAAGCATAAAACATGTAAAGATAAACTGCTACAAAAGAACTGTAACAAGTGCTGTAATACCCTGCAAAACAATGAAATGGGTGTAAGAAGAGGCTATATTAGTTTTATGGAAACATTTGTGATAGGCTGAAAGAAGCAGCTTCAAGTGCAGATTATATACACATACAAATATTTGTTTGATGAGGAATAAGCTGTCGTAGTCATTGTTTACTCGCCTCAGTAAATAAATAAAAAAAATATATGTATATATTTATATATATATATATATATATATATATATATATATATATATATATATGAATAAAATATCTAATTATTTGAAATATGTCTTAATTTATATAAACATTAATACCTTTAAACCTTCTATTACTTATGTAAGCTAACCGGAATATTTTTAATTGTTTTATTTTTGTATGGGGTATCTGTGAGTTGCATCATCCTGACCATGCACTCTTGCACATGTTTTGCAGATGTCTTTGTATAATACGCATAAATTATAGCATGTAAACAAATATGTATCTATAAATATGTACAGATGACTAGAAAAGTCTGCTTGTCAACACTCAGCGACAACAAGTGCAACAACAACAACAACAACAACTGTTGTAACAACAACAACTGTAGCAACAACAACTATAACTACAACAAGGAAGCACAAGAATTGGAGGCGGAGCTCGTGGTACAGTTGGCCACGCTGCATATTTTAACATTTCCGGTTTCATTTCACAATGCAAACAAAATGGCCGGCAGACGTGTTTCCGGCGCAGCAAGGCAACTCCTACCTGCCTTGACCAGGCACACACTCGCACACTCGCACAGACACACACACACAAACACACACACTCACACACACAATGATTGCGTTGGGGGCGTGCAATCGTACATTGCGCTGACAAATGCCCACACTTACATATAGACAGTTATGTCGAGCTGGCCTATAAGCCAATTGATTAGAGCCGTGTCCTCATCATCATCAGCATCATAACGGGCTTACGATCAAAGCCACCTCCGAATTCGAGAAGGCAACGCTGATAATCAATGCAAATAGTTTCAGATGCGCCGTGGGAGGTTTATTTCACATTTATTCAGTTCAGTTCGCTTTTCTTTCTTTTTCTTTTTTTTTTTTTTTGTTTGTTTTTTGTTTTGTTGCCTTACATAGTTTAAGTGCAGGTTTTTGGGTTCAGTTTTTGCGCTTAACTCTTTAATCTTGCTGCCTTTTTTTCCTTACTCTATTTTTTTGTTGGCTGTGCGCAGTCGACATAAAAAATTTACCAGTTGATTTTATGCTGGATTAAGCTTAAACTTTATACTAAAAGGAACTAAGCAAGCGTAAATGGAGC
Organism: Drosophila hamatofila; assembly: GCA_035045345.1. Taxonomy (NCBI): domain Eukaryota; kingdom Metazoa; phylum Arthropoda; class Insecta; order Diptera; family Drosophilidae; genus Drosophila; species Drosophila hamatofila. Next base: position 1,962,935 of record JAWNPA010000019.1, read on the forward strand.
CTGCTCGATTTTCCCTTTTACCACAGCTTTCTTTTTTTCCTCAGTTGTTGTTGTTGGCTATCTTGCGATTTTGTTGTACTTGGGGCCCTTGTTAAAATAGGTTTACGGTGCAGAGGCCTTCGATTCATGGTTTGCCCTTTTACATGCTTGCTAGCCAACGTGTGTGTATGTGTGTGTGTGTGTGTGTGTGTGTGTGTGTGTGTGAGCGGGTTGAAGGACGCGTCCAAGCCACGACTGACTGATTCCATAGACCCGGTTGCTCGCCCGCTGGGTTTGGGACTGAAATATTTGCCATGACAGTTTTTGGGGGGTGTGGCGAGACGCTTTGGGGGCCGTAGCCTCCAGCGCCCACTTCACATAATTCAATAGCTTTTGCGAATCGGCAAGTCCATCAAGCCAGTGTGGAAATTTGTGGCACTGGTTTATGGACTTATACACATCGTGGCCAATTTTCGTAGCGGACTGCCAAACTCTCGGTTAATAGCTCCATTATATAATTATTGTGCATTACTGTTATTCGTCTGCCGAGACTGCAGCACGTGTCGCCGCCCAACCACCCAACCACACCTGTTTTTTTTTTCTTTTTTTTTTTTTTTTTGGGGTTGAGTAGCTGTCGGGTAGCTGCTGTCCAATTGCCACATTACATTAATTTTGTCTGCATCAAGAGACGACGGCGCAGCTGCGTTGAAAGCCAATAAAAATTTGTGTCATTCAACTGGCAGGAGGCAGGAGCCTCTGAGGTGGACCCCGCTGCTCTGCAAACCAATTCAACCACTCAATAACCAACGATATATATATATATATATATATATATATATATATATATATATATATATTTATATATATGTATATATAGGTATATATGGCATGTCATGGTGCCGCTGGTCAGTAGGCCCCCTGACAGAATCCAATTTCATTTCAATTGACCAGGCTATGCATATATAATGCCGCAGCATATGATTTGCAATCAGCCCACGCAAACGCAACTGCTGTAAGTGTTGACATTATTTATTATGTTGCTGCCACGCACATGATTGTTATTTATACAACTAACTATATATCGTTCTCTACAGATTATATATACTTATTTCAGTGTGTATGTGGAAAGTTTTTACGTTGCATTTAGAGCTGTTGTAAAGCAATCGAAACTAGTTTAATTGCTATAAAATTTTTTTTTTTAAATTGTATTAATTCTAACATATTATTAGGTTTTGTATATATTCGGACCTTATTATATTATATTATATTGGCTGAAAAAAGTTAAAAAATTGTTACAGCTAAAAGCGAATTATTTTATTATAAAATTTATTTTATTTCAACTTTTTAATCTAAATTTTTTTAAAAATATATTTTTATAATATTATTTCTTTTTAGTAGATTCATCTTAGTTTGAATATATGTATATTAGCTGAAAATGAGGCACTGGGAAAGAGTTAGAGCATTAACAAAACTTTAATTACCTTACTATCTAATTATGTATTTTTTACATAATATCAACTTTATGTACATATTTTATTTACTAATATTTTTGTAAGTTTTCAATTGATTTGAATGTGTATATAATGACATACTATAGGGCTCAGCAGAAATTGAAAAGTAAATATGATATTAATGTATTATAATTATAGATATATTTTAAACGTTTTTTTGCTATACCCTGAGTCTGGGAAATCAGGGCTTAACGGTTTTGTTAAAATGAATGTAACAGGCAGTAGGAGGCGTATCAGACCTCATAAAGTATATATATTCTTGATAAGGTCGATAAGCTGAGTCAATTTAGCTCTGTCTATTTGTAAAAGCTACAGACTTGAAGTATTCCTGTTTTGATAGTTTCGACTAAAAACGGTATCAAACTTAAGTTATTAAATTATATCTCACACATCTTTGGAACGTTGCCTTTAAAGTCATACAAATTTGATTTTTACTAAAATTTGAAATCAGTTTAGTAACTAACTTTTGTCAACTGGCTGATTATATTTTAAAATTTTTCAAAATTTTCGTTTTTTTTTTTTTTTTATAAAACAAATAATATGAAAGCGTCACCCATTTTATTATTTCAAATCAACGTATTGTGCCTATTTTTATTGATGCATAGAGGTAACCTAATATCAATTATTGACCAATATCACTTATTTAAATATATATGTATTTGTTGGGATTGCCCAGCTGGGAGAGACCCTGAATCCTGTCGATCGGCGTATGTAAACATACTCTATGGATTGTATCTATGCGTACCTATATACGCATGTCCACACAAACATATTTATACCCTGAACCCATTGAAAATGGGATTTCCGTGTATAATGTTTTAATGAAAATACAGGTAACAGGCAGACCCCCATAAAATATATATATTATATATTCTTGATCAGGTTGACGAGCTGAGTTGATCTAGCCATGTCCGTCTGTCCGTTTTGTAATTTTTAGATTGGATACCACGCCCCCTTCGCCCCAAATTGGAAAAAATCGTATATCAAGTACTAAAGACTTGTGCCTTGACATCTACACTTTTGAATGTTATTATTATGTTCTGATAGTTTGATGTAGATAGTCCCACTAAAAAAAGATTTATTCAACAAATAAGTTCTTATAATTTAGCCCACGGGGCAGCCCAAGCGCAGTCGCTGGTAACTGCGCAGTTAGCAGAGCGCGTATTTATGCGTGCGTGTGTGCATGTGTTTTTTTATGTGTGCATAAAAAAAGAGTAGAATAATTGGATCATCAGCTGTTTGCAGGGTTCAGGGGATCTCCTAGTCAAGCAGTTTCGACTAGAGCACTCTTACTTGTTTTATTTTAACTTGGTTTATTCTTTAAAGTCTAAGCTCGTGAAATAGGCTAATGGGGTCTGCTAGTCGAGCAGTTTTGATTAGAGCACTTTTACTTATTTTTACCTTTGTTTATTCATTAAAGCCGAAGCTCAGAGATATCAGCATGCAAATGTCAGCATATCGGATTATCCATTTTTGGGCACACTGCGTAGAATAAATAGGGAGTCTCAGTCAGTTGGCAGTGGATATTTGTGCGCGGCAACTCTTATTCATAATCGTGTGCTTGTCACAACTGCTGAATGTATATATGGGTGGGTATCCCTAGGTAGATATTTTTGCTGTTATTCTAAAATTATTTTCTGCAGACGAAAACGAGAAGAACTGGTGGCTGTTGTAGGGGTTACGTACCTTAGAGGCATAAGTGAAACAATGAAAGTGCTAAACATCGCAGCTTTGAGATGGCATAAGTTGTATAAATACCGCCGATATATTGGATACGATATTGGATTGGTCTTCACTTACGATGATATAAAACCCGTTAAAAATGCTATTGGTTTTGCACCACTTATCTCGACAGAATTAATACCACGTACCACATGTCTCATTATCGGCTGGGGTGTAGCTACTAGAGTAAGAATATTAATAATTGTATCCAATATATTATATTAGAATGTCCAATCTAATCGATTGTCTTCTCCTACTTTAGACATTAATCAACGCTCCAAAATCATTTGAAAATCGGAGTACTAACCGTGTTATTTGTTATAAGGCCTTTCGTATAATTGGTTTGATGTGCACTTACAAATCTGCTTTTGCGAAAAAAAGTGATTCAGATGACCATCAAGATACTGGTATCCCGATCATTTGCAACAATCAACTAGCTGGGCTATACGCCACGGCACGATTTAACAAGCATTATAATGCGTTTACAGATGTGTATCTTTATAGAAAATGGATAAACGGAGCCATTTACATTCATTTCCATAAACCCGCGCCGAAAGTGCTGAAGGCAATGGTGGCATCAAAGGATCGATTTGCTTCCAACGGCTTTTTGTTTTGGCCATTAGCACTTATTTGCACATCAGTTAATAGTTGGCTGACCCTTAAAATGTGAATGTGTATGATTCCTATATATGATTTTAATTTTAGCTTGACATAAACAATTTTCGACTGTACTCTGAACAAGCTCAAGGTGTCTGTGCACTTCTGTTGATAACATTATATGCTCTAAAGGAAGTATGGACTGATTGGAATAGCAGATGTGCTAGGTTTCAGTATGTCAACTAGTCAAGCACTTCCGTCTGGACAAGTCTTAATGTTTTTTGTATATCCTAAGTTTTGGCCATTAGCATTTATTTGCTCATTAGTTAATAGTTGGCTGACCCTAAGAATATGAATGTGTATGATTCGTATAACAAAATTTTCGACTTACCCTGAGCAAGCCCATGAAAGTCTTTGCAGGTGTGTGTATTGTACAGGTTCAGGTTTGAATCCCACTGATGTTAAGTTTCTTTTATTTTTGACAAATATGCTATGTATTTGCGTCAAAGAATGTATATATATATTTTTGTTCTACTTTTATAAAAACATAGATTATGAAATTAAATATTAAAAAACCCAGATTATTTGGGGATCAGGGATTTCCACCCAGACTAGAGTTTTCTTGATACGTTTCTTTCAGCAAAATAAGTATACTATATTATTATGGAAATCGTAGATTATATATCAAAATGTGTATGATCTCAATAAGAGACAAAAGCAAATAAGAGCTAAGAATATCATTTTGATGGCTTTAGTTTGGTATTTTTGTCATTCAAAAATTGTAATTTTATGTAGGTTCGTGTATTGAGCGCGAAGATCAAGTTTGTTTCCAAAAGTCGATAACTATTCCTGTTTTTGCTATCGATTAAAAACTATCGAAAATCAGTTATAAACTTATATATCGTAAATCTTTAGAGGTAGAGTCTCCAAATTTTAAATGTAGACTCATATGTTTTTTTTAGAGTTTCAATTTTTGTCATATTTCACCCCATCTCCACAAATTTGCAAGAAGCGCATTTCAAGTACTAGAGACTTATGATTGGGCAAATACACATATTTTATTGTTATTATCACGGTCTGAAAGTTTGTGAAGATTGTGTATCTACAAAAATAGGTTATTAATCAATTAATTTCCCGTAGTAAGCCCTCACTGCGGCCCATGCCTGCTAATACGTGCGTGCGTATGTGTGTGTGCATGTTTTGTTTTTTGCATATGCAGAAAATAAGCGGCAAATCATTTTAATTGAAATATCAGTTGCTCGAAGGGTTCAGGGGATCTCGTAGTCGAGCAGTCTCGACTAGAGATTTCTTACTTGTTTTTTTTTTTTTTTAAGTATGTACCATGTAAGTATGTGAATATATATTCTTGATCAGGAAGACGAGCTGAGTCGGTTCAGCCTTGTCCGTCTTGAAATTTGAAAATTAAGGTTCGTAATACGGTTAAGGTTCGAAGATCGAGTTTGTTTCCAAATTCGATAAATCGTTGTTTTGTTATCAATTAAAAACCTTATCGAATATTAGTTAAAAAATTTTATTTCCGACATCTCACAGCACAAGCTCAAAAGAATATGGTGGATATATCTACGCCCATTAAGTTCATTGCCAATGGGGTAAAACTGTATTTACTACAGTTTATAGCAAGAAACTAAAAAATTAAAATTTACACAAAAGTAATATATTTTTTATATATATATACATATCTCACAATACCCATTTTCCACATTCTTAAAGCTGACCTACATTCAGACTTGCAGTCAATTAATCGTGTTGTTGGATTGAGAATTATTATTATTTCGCTTGTTAAACACATAATGGACATTTTATGGTGCATACATATTGTTCGTATGATGGGAAGACATTGCAAGTAAATCAATAAGCTGTACTCCTTTGATAAATGCCCGCGGCTTCTTTGTGCCACAATCGAAAAAAGAGAAAAAAATAAAATAAAGAAAAGGCAAACGAAGGAATCAGTACAACAATAAAAAGCAAAGAGAGGCGAGCACATTTATTTGGCTTGTTGCGGTGTTGGCCAGACCTGGTGCAGCTCGTCCACACAAGTTCTTCAAGCGCTGGTGATGTTGCCGTTCCAACAGAAGTTGGCCACATGGCTCGCTTGGGCCTTTGTTGTTGCGACGGTTTTGTGGTTTTATCCATGGCCCTTGAAGCCAGCCAGCGAGCGAGTAAACGAGTCGCTCAGCTAGCCAGACTGCTTGCTGCCTCTTAAAGTGAAAATGTGACGAAAGCATTAAATTTATTTCACACACACACACACACAAATACACACACTCACACACACACTGGCAGAGTGTGCCTCTCTGTAGCTAGCCGCATAAATTGCTGGCCAACTAATTGAAAATGCTTCTTGTTCTTGTGGTTGTAATGCTTACACATATATATATGCTCATACATATTTGTATATGTATATGTATGTGTGTGTGTGTGTGGGTGTATATGCATGCACATTCAATAAACTACACATGTGTCTTGTTTGTGTGTATGTGTGTGTGTATATCTGTGTCTTGTGCGCAATCTAAACGCTAATTAAATGATTCAATGATTCCTCTACCAATGCTTCCCGTTCCCCACCAGCCAGAGACTCTTAGCCTTTTCTCTCCCTCTGCAGCTGTTGTTGCTTTGCAGCTACTTTACCTTAATTTCTTTTTATTGTTTTTCGCATGTTCTTTCAATTGCTTTTATGTGCTGCTGCAGAAATGGCGACCAAAGTCCAAGTAACTCCTTCAAGTGTGCCTTACGAGTGTTCGATGTGCGCGAGTGTGTGTGTGTGTGTGTGTGTGTGTGTGTGTGTCCGGGTTAATTGAATTTTATGTCTTGGTCAGAAATCCGCATGCCCTGTCTGCTGCTGAGCTGCGCAAATTAATTTCCTTATATTGACTTTTTTCGCTTTCTATCCCCTGTTCAGTCTGTCTTTCCTAATACACTTGTTAAGGGTCTTATAAATTAGTTAGAAAGCGAGTGGTGTACTCTAGGAAATGTCGATTATTATGTATGGTATTTATACATACAAATATATGAATATACATATTAAATTAGGTTGAATATTAAAATCGTAATAGATCTGTATCTCATGGTTATATAAAACTATTATTGTAGAATTGGCTGGATAAGACGACCTAATCATTTAAATGCCAAAGTAATGATAATAATTTTTTAAATATGAACTTCTTTTTGGGTTTTCCAGACATCGATAGTAAGCGTCGCTTGATACTATTAATCTTGACAATTTCGAATTCCGCTATATATTCCATAGGATAACGTATTATGAGATGAGATAAGTCTTAGCTAATTTTTCGATTATATATTATATCTCTTCACTACCAGCCACTGTCACTTCCAAAGAGTATTCATTTTTCAGTATATCACAAATTTATTTTTTCCTCTCTAACATCCCATGTTCGATAGCCAGTTGTGCTCAAGCTGTTTGTCGCTAGCTTTAAGAATTTATTGCCTGGCTTGAAATATTGTTGCCTCTAATGAGCGAATGATACAGGCCGGAAGAGGCACAGTGAGCGAGGTGGCACTCAGACGTGGCGCCTCGGCTGCACTTCATTTTAATGGATTCGCACTCGCAATGAACCGCAAGCATATGCAAATGTCTCGAGCACCTGCTAACGACATTAACTAGCATAGTGGAGTGTGGCGTGAGAATGGGGTAGAGCAGTCCCTCCACCAAAGGCAACTCCATCAATAATTATATGCTGCATACATTTGGGGGCTAGATGCTGGGGCTGCTCGCGCCGTTTGACTGTGCAAATGTTTGTGCAACACTCGAAATGTGTGAGCTGCGACGTTGCTGGCGCTCTTGCAAAAATAAGACGGCTAACATTTTTGAGTGCCCCAAAGCTGGAGGGGGCGTGGCAGGTACTGGCTTCGCTTTGCTTTGCTCTCTAGCTGGCTGCACTTAAATATTTTGCATATGCGTCAAGTGGCGGTTGACGACTGCAAGCGTTAAGTATGCTGTAGTTAAACTCCTCGCTTCTCCTACCACGCCCGTCCCTGCTCCCCCCAATTCCATCAAAAGCCCCAACTTCCATTTACCACGCAAGTTTGAAACTCAACTCTCATTTCCATTTTCGTTATGTTCCAATTTGTTTTGCAAAAGACGCGACAAGTTTGCTGCACAACTTAATCGTACTTAGCTGGCTGTCTGAAAGCCGGCGAACACCCAAAATTCGGTCGGAAGAATACAGTTGACAGACACTGTGACTGTTGTCAAGTGTTTGCTAATTAATGGTTAGAGCGCGAGCGCGAGCGCTTAAAGAGTTTGATTGTTTGTACTGCCGAGATTAATTAGAGGATTGCTCTTAGAAATGTAAACTTGCAGAGCTGCACTAAAACTGTTTCAAAAGATATTACAAGCTAAGACTTTTCAATTTTAAGATAGCTATCATTTATTTCGTTTTTGGCGAGAAAAAGAGAGAACATGGCAAAAATATACATATCAAAGAAAGAGGGAGTATAAGAAAAAGAGATAGTGATATACAGAAAGAGAAAAAGTGAATTGAAGTAAGAGAAAGGTTAAGTAAGTAAGGTAAGGTTAGAAGAATAAAGAAGATCTGAAAGCGTCATAGCGAAAATGTCAGAGACATAGTATATGTGTGAGAGATTGAGAGAGAGAGAGAGAGAGAGAGAGAGATAGCGCAAGTGCGATCGAGTGAGATAGGATGGGAGAGAGGCAGAGTACAAATGAGAGAAAGATGCCTGTCTCTACCCATAGATAGAGAGAAAAAGATAGGGATACTGAGAAATAAAGACTAAAATTGATTTGGCGAAATAGAAAGAGCGGGAAGAGAGAGAGAGAGAGAGTGAGAGGAAGAAAGTCACGCATGGAGAGAGCCCCTCTTTAACAGTTGAATAATAACAAACTTCTGATCAAGAAATCTGAACGTAAATAGTGCAATATATAAATTAGTCGGTCTATAAATTGAATAATATAAAAATAATAATAAGTCTATAAACGTTTAAGACCGGACACTAAGAAACGAACAGATTTTTACAGATAACTTTAAAATCTAAGTTGTAAATTTTGTTCGAAGCCAGATTAGCTCTACATACACAATATTTATAAAGATAAGATTAAAGACAATGTAGAAAGCAAATACACTTAGATGTGTATACAGAGTTACCTAATAGCTAGTGATTAATGACTAGTTGGGCGTTATCTCCAGTACAGTGACTATTATTGAATTATGAGTTAAGATTAGCCGGCTGAACTCTCGGACTTTAATAAATCAAAGCATTTCAAGATTTTAGAATGAGTTTGCAAAACATTTATCAATATTGACATAGGATTTTCCACTCATATTTCACCGATAGGTGGGAAATTGCTACAGATTTTCCTGTTAGATTTGAATTTAGTTGGATTTTCTAATGCCCATTAATGTCAGCTATTGAAAATGAATTACTTATTTCAATAAACCTTTTCAGTAGGTTCGCATAATTATTGTGTCGAGCAAATGTAATTGGGAGAGTACTGTATTTGGGATTTAGACTACTATTTTCATAATCCTTAATGCTATCCTTGGCATCCTTCCACATTTGCTCGCTGCTATCGTTGCCAAGCAGTGGCTTTTGCTTTGGCTTTGGCTTTGACTGTGGCTGTGCTAGCGCCTTCACATAATTGTGTAACACAATAAGCCAATTAAGTTATAGTTTCCACACAAGTTGATAACTTAATTTTCAGCATAATCCAGATGCCGATACGGAAACTTTCTGTATATGGAACTGATTGTTTTTTGTTGTTGTTGCTTTTTTATTTTTACTATAGCACACAGAATGAGCCAACTAATTTGCTCAAAAGTAGAAAGCTGCTGCTGAGCTCCAGAGTCTGTTGCAATCAAACCCATGGGTAAGATGAGCGCGCCAGCCCTGAAAAGTAATTTATTTAATTTTGCTTCAGGATTTTCATTTTTTATTTTCTGTTCTCGTTTCTTGTTTGGTATTTAGGAAAGGATGGGCACGCAGGGTGGTGGGCGGAGGGGTGTGGCGGGCAAAGCCATTGCCATGCTAATCAAGAGCCAAGAGACCAAACAAGCGGTTGTCGTACCATAATTTATTATAGTTTTCCAACCACAAGTAAGACACATGACAATGCCGCATCGCTGCGAAGGACCCTTCCGCCGTCCGCCCACCTCGCATGTGTTCCTTTAATGCCTTTGTCTGTGCGTTGCGCGAAGGCCCCAGAATTAATTGAATTTTTGTACCACAAATTCTCGAGCATTTCTGGCCAGGCATTTTCCGTTTAATTGCTGCCATCATCAGCGCAGCGGTTAAATGTTTGAGATCGACAGCAGGAGTAGCAGGAGTAGCAGGAATAGCAGGAGTAGCAGTAGCTGAGCAACCAAGTGGCCGATGTTGGCAACCGGTCGGTCGGTGGTCCTTAAACATTTCATTTCATATTTAACGCATTTTTGCCATCAGTTTGCCTCCTGCGTCCTCGTCATAGTTGCGGTTTGCTTTTTGCCATACAAAGTCAGGAGAAAGAGCGAGAGAGAGAGAGAGAGAGAGAGAGAGAGCGAGAGAGAGAGAGAGAGAGAGAGAGAGAGAGAGAGAGAGCACTGAAAAGAAAAGGAAATGTATATAGAGCGAGTGAGAGGGAATGAGGAAGAGCTTGAGTGCCTTGCGGTTAGCACCGAACAGCAATCAAAGCGATTGCCTTGTAGGCCTGTGCACTAATAAAATAATTTAATTGCGGCCATGTGGTGTACTTGATGTAAATGCATAAATAGTTCAAAGTAAAACACATGCAATTAGTTCTTCAGTGCCAGCAAATGGGGAACAAGCTTTCAGAAAATAAGTCTAAAACAAGTAAGAAAGCTCTAGTCGATACTGCTCGACTACGAGTTCCCTTGAACCCTGAGATAATAATAAGTTAGTGTACATTGCGATAATTATTCAGAAAATATAATTTTTCAGGCAGTTAAACTCTTCTAATTTATAAGTCATTTAGTTTTCTAAGAGTTTTAAGTTTTTTAAGTCTTCCTAATTTTGTATGTCTTTTAAGTTTACTAAGTCTGTCAAGTTTTGCAAGAGTCTTCCTAATTTTTTAAGTCTTTCAACTTTTCTAAGTCTTTCAAGTTTTCCAAGTCTTTCAAGTTTTCTAAGTCTTTCAAGTTTTCTAAGTCTTTCAAGTTTTCTAAGTGTTCAAGTCTTCCTAATTTTTAAGTCTTTCAAGTTTTCTAAGTCTTCATAATTTTCTAAGTCTTTCAAATTTTTTAAGTGTTTCAAGTTTACTAACTCTTTCAAGTTTTCTAAGTCTTCCTAATTTTCTAAGTCTTTCAAGTTTTCTCTTTCAAGTTTTCTAAGTCTTCATAATTTTCTAAGTCTTTAAAATTTTCTAAGTGTTTCAAGTTTACTAACTCTTTCAAGTTTTCTAAGTCTTCCTAATTTTCTAAGTCTTTCAAGTTTTCTCTTTCAAGTTTTCTAAGTCTTCATAATTTTCTAAGTCTTTAAAATTTTCTAAGTGTTTCAAGTTTACTAACTCTTTCAAGTTTTCTAAGTCTTCATAATTTTCTAAGTCTTCATAATTTTCTAAGTCTTCATAACTTTCTAAGTCTTTATAATTTTCTAAGTCTGCCAAATTTTCTAAGTCTTTCAAATTTTCTAAGTCTTTAAACGATCACTAACATTTTGTCTAAAGTTGCCCTTATAATTAATATTTAAACAATTCTTAAGAATTATTTATAACTATTACAATTCTGCTTAAAGTACTTAATATTATTAACAAATAAAATATTTACCTGACCACACTTCACTTTACTTGCACTTTCACTTTCACTTTCACTTTACTGCACTGCACTATTGACCCCCACCGGGCCTGGACGACTGAAGAAATGCTGCAGCTGCTGCTCTTTATATAGGGCGACTGTCACTCAAATTCTAAGGCGAGCTCAAATGTTGAGCCTGCGTCGAGTTGCGGTCGCTACAGTCGATCGTGAAGTGACCAATGAGAACACTCTCTGCTGCTCCAAGCATTCTAAATGAGTATAATTTAAATGTAAATGTAAGCAAATATTGCTGCGTACATATAGACAACATAAATGATCTTCTGCAGCTCATTTTCGTTGCTTGCTTTAGCTAAGCAGACAGACAGACAGACGGACAGACGGACAGACATACACATACATACACATGTCATATAGTTTCATCGTCTCTTGTCATAAATCATAGTTAAACTGCTTCTGCTTTTGCTTGTTAATTTAATTTATATATATTTTGTGTGTTAGGTATTAAAATGAATGTTTTATTTTTATATTTATGGGACACTTTATTTTTAATAAAAATTAGGTATACAAAAGTGTTGTGTTTTACATGGGTTAGTCAAGAGTATAGGGCACCCTAGTTCTCATCTACTTGAACATAATCATGTATATATAATGGAAAATAGTTCTATGAAATAGAAAATAAAAGATTTACGGTATATACTCTATTACAAATTGTCAATAATTTGGGCTATAGCAAAGTTATGAGATATACTTATGATAAAACCAATATATAAAAAATATCTTAATTATATAAAATAAAAATATTCAGGGTATAAAAATATATATTTCCTAGCAGCAGGAAATTGCTTTCAAACGGGCTTGACAAAGTCAGTAAATATGCAAAGAATATGATGGGAGTTACTATATATAAGAGCTCGTAGTATATGAGTTATGAATTAGGATTGTAATTTTAAGTTAAATTAGAGAGAGGTTTGAAAGTAAATTCCAATATGAAAATTATCTTAAATAGTCTAAACGGAATGCATCATCATCGCTCAGTTGGAGTCTCCTCAGTCCCTGTATTTGACCATTAAGTCTTTATCATCATCATCTTTCTCATCTTTTGTCCGCTTGTTATTTGTATTAAGCCTTATCCGCTGGCTAACAATCAATTACTGTTAAATGTATATCCGATACTTATTGAGTTGCATGCAATTAAGATAGAAATTGATGGAGAGCCGAGGCGCATGGAACCCTTGAATATAATGCCACACTCAAACAGAATTCAAATTGAACTTCTTATCTATGCGCTGAGGTAGACAACAATAAATTGTGATAAATAAGTGGAAAAGCATAAAATAAAGAAAAAAAGAAGAAATCGCATGGCGGCCGAGTCAGCAGAGCTTAAATTGCCTACGCAGGCAATGCGGCCGAAATAAAAAATAAAATAAACCAGAAAAAAAATCAACAAAATTAAGAGTGTTTAGCACGCCGAATACCGAATACGCTTATGGGTTGAGCTCAGAGAAGGACTCTTTAAAAAATCTGTAAGTAAAATTTATTGGGGATCTATGGGACAGTTTTAAAATTATTCGAATCTATGAAACAAAAAAAATATTTTTTTGCGATATGTTGAGGGTAGACAAAAGTGTTGGTATTTTTTTTTTCTGTATCTTTATATTTAAAGTGTAAAGAGTAGAATAAAAAGAAAGAACAAAATCAGAAAAAACGTGGCCTTTGCATTCAAATAATTATTTTTTAACTAAATCTCCATATAGACTTTTTTGTAAAGATTTCTTGAAGAAGACGTGAAGGTCCAGAGATTAGAAATCATAAATATATCTTTATTTTTTCAACTTCTCATGTCATTTTTCACGTTCAGCGAGAAACTCAAAATATCCTATGCAGGGCATTTGAAAGAGAAATATCGAATGCCAGGCGCAGTTCGCAGCAGCAAACTCCCCGGTTGTCAGTTGCCAGTTGCCCCGATTCCCAGTCTCCGGCAAGTAGACCATTAAAACAAACACACGCACAAAACATTTCCCGATGCATAAAAAATCGGCAAAGTGACGAAGAGGAGAGCGGGACAAGGAGTCGGAGCAGGATCGCACAACAATAATAAATAGAACAACAAAACGAAACCGAGCGCATTGTCAAATTCTTTTGACACTTATCCCTTGCCGGCACATACCCAGGAATCCCAAATAGCCCCAGTCCCAGTGCCCGCCACAGCACCAACCCCAATCCCAATCCCAAACTCAGCTCCTGTCCCTGCCAATGCAAAGGAGCAGAAGGACCTTACTTAATGCCATGCCTCGGCCTCAGTACCCGACGTGGGAGAACTTAATATGCAAATGGGGCTCATGTCTAGGCCGGTTTGTCACCTGTCTCGCTCGCACGCTGCCATTTCATTCGGTTTGTGCTTCATTATTATTATTATTATTATTATTATTATTATTATTATTATTATTATTTTGTTTTATATGTGTGTTTCTTGTTCTGGTTGTTGCTGCTGCTGCTGCTGTTGTTGTTGGTGTTGAGTATTTTGCTGGCTGCTTTCTTGATTTTTATTGCAGGAATGCGAACGTCGGCCGTTTTTAAAGCCACCACAGGACCTCACCCAGACCACAGACAAACTCATACACACACACACACACACACACATACACACAATACCCGCATATATACGTAGACATTATGAAGGCTCGGCAAGGAGCTGTGCGTGTGTGTGTGTGTGTGTGTGGCAACACTTACACGAAAATGATGAATGATTTTATGGTTTGCTTGACCTGAATTTTATAGTATGCATGCACGCCGTACAGCTCTCCCCGCCCATTGCTCAAGTTACCCCTATGCCCACCTACGGCTCCTACAGCACCCTCCTATCGCTGTCGCCTGAGCATTGCGAGTGGAAAATTTTATGTTTGCATAAGAAATTGGATTTTTGCATTAGTTATGGAAATGAGAAAACTTCAACTTGATTTGTTTTTCACTGGCTGGCTGACTGGTTCTCTCTGGCTGGTTGGCTTGGCTGGTTGGTTGGTTTAGTCTAGGGTTTGGGCCCTGGTCAGAACCAGAAGTGGCAGCACGCTCAGCTCAACGCTCAGTAACTGCTTTTGGTTTTTTGTTCTTCATATTTTTCGTCGGCTTTTGGTTTGCATTGGTTTGCATTGGTTTTGCGGTGCCTGGGTCTATGGATCTATGGCTTTTTGGTGATGTTCCTTTGCTCTTTGCGCCTAATGCTTATTAGATTTGGCTCATGAATCAAAGGCCAGGCTGCAAAAACAGCCTGCCTGTGTGTGTATGTGTGTGTGTGTGTGACTTGACTGCCCTCAGATACCCATTGCAACCACTATCTGCATCTTGAATGCGCCCTGTCTAGTGGTTGGCAGCTGCACAAGAACCAGCAGCCCCCTCTCATGCCACTCTTTAAGCAAACAAAGGGGCAGATTGGGGCAGGGGCTGGTGCAAACAGTTGCATCTATGGCTGCCTGAGCATATTGCGCAATATGCCAAACAAGTCACGATATATATCGCCACATGCGAATCTGAAAAGTAAAACAAACAGTCAACCAATGCAATATATCATATATTGCTCTATATATATGTATATATATATTAAAGTATATATAAACTCTTATGTTTTTATTTGTTTGAGAATAAATAAGTAAAAACTTGGGCGCACTGTGGCAATAAAGCGTGGGCGCTACCAAAACTCGTAGCTGTTTTGGCTGAATGTATTCCTGGGTGGCCTAGGAATGGCATGCTGTTGAGTGGGGCTGTAGCTCCCTGGAATCGTTGCAGACACTTGACGCTTCTGTCCGCATCGATTGACCGATTACACAAGCCGCACACGAGCTGCAGCTATAACAAAAAGACTGAATTGAGCCGAGCTTTGGATGGAAAGTCGAATCGGGACTACTCTATAAAATGATAGATTACTAACTATTTGTGTTGGGTGTAGGTTAGTTAAGTTGTGCTTCCATGCGGCTTAAGGAACTATATTAGTTTACTGAGCTGGTTTGGCACCTGAAAGTTAATTAGCCAAGCCCCTAAAGTTTCACACTCAAAGTGATTTTATTGCAAGGTACAAAGAGATCGTGATGGGAGTGCGCTGATATGCATGCTCTTACAATTTTATCGTTCCCTTTTAATTATTCCAAATTTCTTAACACATATCTATGAATTCAGCTCTCGTAGTGGTTGTGTACTTATCTATATGATTTATCTGGGATATTTGAAAATTGTTGTTTTATGTGTATTTAAAAAAATATTTTTCTACTCAATTTTAATGAATACATAAATGGATCAAAGTAAAAATCATAAGAAACATTTCAGCCCATTAATTTTTTTATAGCACAAATAAATATGTGATTTATGAAACAGAAGAAAGTTCAGACACCTCCTCAAGACCACCTTAACACTTTCTGGTCCGGTTCATGACTTAAATTCAAGCAAATGATCTCTTAAAATTTTTCTGTGATGGTTATCCTTATCAAATATATATAAAAAATTAATGTATATATTAAGTTGCCTAAAAGATAGCAGAACATTGATTTGTAAACATTTCATAGACTCAAACAAAATTTGATGTTGTTACAGAGCTTGGCATTTGAAGTGTAACCTATTCTAAATGCAATAAGTTTAGTTTGAAAAATACTTTTAAATAAATAAAATTTATTGTATGTCTTTAAATACTCAAAAGCCTAAAATTAAAGCCAAATGGCTCAATATATATTTTATTATTATTTTGTATATTTTAAGATATTAAAAGCTATACACATACATATATACGTATATGAAATGGATATACATATGTATGCGCATACACTATAGGCTTTTTCTCATCTCTATATTTTTCTATATTTTTATAAATTCTTTAAACAAGTTATTTATAAATTTTATAATTACCTTATTAATGTAAGTGTATTCACAGAATTGAAATGCCCCAGCACTACGCTACAAGTCGATCGTTTTTGGCAACGTTTCGATTCAGTTTCAGTTTCAGTTTCAGTTTTAATATTGGCAACTTTTTTAATTATTTGCTTGAAATGCTCGTCGATTTGTTCGACTCTGTTGTTGATTTGTAGCGCCCGTTGCTTGTCGGTCACAGGGCTATTTGTGGTTGTTGTTGCTGTAGCTTTTGTTGTTGTTGTTGTTGCTGCGGTTGCTTGTGTTATTGCTGCTGAATGGCGCCAAACTATGGCGGCAATATGTGCCAACGGTTGAATAATCTGTCAATAAGCTTTTGTCATCGCTTGGCTCCAAATCGAAGTAGTCACAGTAGGGCCAGGACTAGGTGGCGATAGCTTTGAAGGAGGTGTTGGAGTGGGAGGTGCGACGGCTGCTGCTGCTGATGCTCCTGCCACAAACAAACATTTTGCTATTGGCTGATGCCAGTTGCCAGTTGCCAGTTGCCCGTTGCCCGTTGCCAGTTGCCAGTTGGCCCCAGGGGAGGCACGTGGCGTGCAGGGTCTGGCCATATATTGCGTCTTGGGCGCGGCTTCTTTGGCGAGCCAAGGGCCAAATAAACAAAAAAAAAAAAAAAAAAAAAAAAGTAACAAAGAAAAAATGTTGGTAGAATGGGAGAAAACTTTTTAATAAAGGTCGATTGCTGCATGTCAATTGGAATGTTGCCCCAGCAGCGGGGGCAGCGGGGTCAGCGGGAGCATCGGGAGCATCGAGAGGAGAACTTTGGGCTCGTCACGTCACGTCACGTCGCGATTAGCTTGGCAATAGTTCACTCTGCATGCGCATCCACATCCGCATCCGGTTTGCCAAGTGGGCTGGGGTAACGGCACTTTGTCTTCCGTTTTATCACTTATTACTTCCGTTGCGACAGTTTCCACAGTTTCCACAGTCGCTCGCTTAATTTGTGTCACCTTTTCGCATTTTAATTCGCTTTTTGGCTTGTAATGAGATTTTTCGGCCTTTGCCGCTTTACCGCTTTCTCGTTTGCTGCTTTGCCGTTTGCCGCTTTGCCAGCGCATCACAAAATGAGAAATGCAATTTAGGACGTCAGTTTGGCTATTTGCATTGCATGCTTTGTGGCAGGGCGGCGATTAGCATTTATATGGGCAACTTTTCATTCATCTAATTGCTGTTTGCAGTTGCCAAAATAAATCTTATGCCATGCCGAACAGAACAAAAGTCAAGTTACGCTGCCCAGCCAATTTCCAAAAGGGGACTTAGCCCAGCCACCAAGCCGCACATCCGTGTGGCTGTGGGCGCTGCCCAAAAGCTGCTTGCCAAAGCGATAAAATATACATAAATAACCTTTATTACACATGCTGACGCTCAAGTGCTCGAACTTTTTCAAGTCCACTTTGCACAGTTGTTTTGGAGTAGTTCGTTCGCCGTTTTTCGGCGTCCTTTGTGGCACAGACTTGTGTTTTTTTTTTCTTTTTCTTTTTCTAGCGTGTTGTACGCGTTGCTGTAGTTAGACCAGGTGGCCCAAAAACCAAAGCAGCTTTCATTCCACTTGCCGTATGCCTCATCCCGCCCGGTCACCTTCATCTGCAATCCCGCATAAGTCCCACTGTGGCATCAAGCATACTAAACCAATGTGCACAATTCAAAGTTCAAAAAGCGTTTTCCAAGAGCTCTTTATTGCGTCTCTCATGCGTTTGACTGGCAAACTCTCTCAGGTATTTCTCGGAATGTAATACATACTGTCAATACTGACGCGAGTTCATGCGAAAGTGCGAAGCTAATCTACAACAATTCTATATACGCAAAACGAGTTCGATTCCCAGGGAATCCGCTTCTCTTTGTCTCAACACTTAAAAGCCACCCCGCTGAGCTGATAAGGCGTATTAATAAACAAATGTTGATAATTTTTGCTATATTTTTAATTTGGTATTCATTCGACCCCATTGGTGCTACATACGCTTAACGATAAAAACAAGTTATCAACTATTTATTTATTATTTATAAGCTATAATCTACTTGATCGGCTAATCAATCGTAACAATCATCGCAGCTTAATGAAATTTTCAAATAAACTGTTCAGAGGGCTCTTTATTGTTTACCAAAAATTTAATTACGCATTTGAGCACTGTAAACAGAAATTATATACTTATAAAAATATTTTTGTTGTGGATGTGAATTGGTATGACGTAGTTAAGCTGAAACGGTTTAACGTAAGGGAATCTTAGTTTAGTAATTAAAGCAACCTCGAATTTATAGAATTCAAGAGTTTAACTATTTTAATTAAGGACCGTATCTGAAGTAATTATTTCTTAAGCCCTTTCCAAATCAAATTTTACATACTTTTAGTTGCAGTTTGATTATCTTCATTAGTCAGTATTGTTATATTAATATACGAGTATAATTTCTGAGCTAACAAGATTTTTGTGTAGTTTAAGTACACTGGACAATGTCGGGGTCTAGCAATAATACTCATATTATATACCAAAACAATTCCACTTTCAAGCATAAAGAATTTCAATATACTAAGCTGTTATAATAAATATATCACAAATTTTTATTGGATATACGTATAAAAAAAAGAAAAAAGAAAACAAGTAAGAAAGCTCTAGTCGTGACTGCTCGACTACGAGATCCCCTGAACCTTTTAGGAATTAAAGTGATACATCGTTTATTTTCTGCTTATGCAAAAAACCAAACATGCACACAAACATACACACATACGCACGCACGTATAAGCAGGCTTGGGCTGCAATTTGGGCTTACTATGGAAACTTGATTGTTTAATAAATTTTTTGGAGATCGACATTCTTCATAAAACTTTCAGATCGTGATAATAACATTAAATAAAAATATCAACCTTGATAGATCACACAGAATTAGGAATATATATAGAAGAAATATATATGTATATAAAATATATAATGAGAATAAACTTTGTTTATTTGCCGATCAATATACTAACCATATGTATATCTGTATGTCTGCATGTCTGTTTCTCTGCCTATCTCTCAGTCTGTCTCTCCGTCGGTCTGTCTGTCTGCCTAACCAAAGCAAGGAGCGAAGATGAGCAGCAGAAGATCATTTATGTTGTCTTTATGTACGCAGCAATATTTGCTTACATTTACATTTAAGTTAAACTCATTTAGAATGCTTGGAGCAGCAGAGAGTGCTCTCATTGGTCACTTCACGATCGACTGCAGCGACCGCAACTCGACGCAGGCTCAACATTTGAGCTCGCCTTAGAATTTGAGTGACAGTCGCCCTATATAAAGAGCAGCAGCTGCAGCATTTCTTCAGTCGTCCAGGCCCGGTGGGGGTCAGTAGTGCAGTGCAGTAAAGTGAAAGTGAAAGTGCAAGTAAAGTGAAGTGTGGTCAGGTAAATATATTATTTGTTAATAATGTTAAGTACTTTAAGCAGAATTGTAATAGTTATAAATAATTCTTAAGAATTGTTTAAATATTAATTATAAGGGCAACTTTAGACAAAATGTTAGTGATCGTTTAAAGACTTAGAAAATTTGGCAGACTTAGAAAATTAGAAAGACTTAGAAAACTAGGAAGACTTAGAAAACTTGAAAGACTTAGAAAATTATGAAGACTTAGAAAATTTAAAGACTTAGAAAACTTGACTTAGAAAATTTGACAGACTTATTTATTTTTAAAGACTTATTATTTTTTATTATATTATATTATTTTTTAGACTTAGAAAAGTTGAAAGACTTAGAGGGAAGACTTAGAAAACCTGGCAGACTTAGAAAACTTGGAAGACTTAGAAAGACTTAGAAAACTTGGAAGACTTAGAAAATTACGAAAACTTAGAAAATTAGGAAGACTCTTAGAAAACCTGACAGACAATATTCGGAAGACTTAAAAAACTGGAAAGACTTAGAAAACTTGAAAGACTTAGAAAATTTGGCAGACTTAGAAAATTAGGAAGAGAAATCGAGGAAGGCTTAGAAAACATTACAGACTTACAGAAAATGTGGCAGATTTAGAGGAAACAGTTAGAAAGCATGGTAGACTTAGAAAACTTGGAACTTATGCAAAGCATCGTTAGTGAATTTGACATTAGGCAATAGTTGATAAGGTAATTATTTTTAGTAAGTAGTCATTATGATAATGAGTATTAGAAACTCAAGCTTTTGTAGTACTCACTGTGATCAGCATTAAGATTTTATGTATTATAATAATATGCCATACAAATAACATAATTGGTAGAATATTCAAAATTATCGTCTTGAAAAACTTGATTTAAAAAAGGTTTTTTAATTGAGAATTCATAAGAATATTTAATGAATAAAATAATATTAACAGATTTAAAAAAGCTCTTTTTATTATTCTATTGCAATAAGATGATGCGTTAATATATTTCCGTATGGACGTACGGACGGACGGACAGAGAGAAGGACGGACAGCAATATTTCCTTACAATCAACTCCGCTTGTTGCCCTGATCAAGAATATATATACTTTATGGGATCTGCCACGCCTCCTTCGGCCTGTTACATAATTTTAATAAAACCATTATACCCTGATTTTCCATTTTCAATAGGTTCAGGGTATAAAAAAACCTGATAACATTTTAGCCCTGTAGAGTCATATATATATATATATATATATATATATATATATATATATATATATATATATATATATATATATATATATATATATATATATATATATATATATATAAATATATACTAAAACAGAAAGCAGCTTCTAGTTGATTAAATTCTTAAAGATTATTTGCTCTAAAGGAAAAAACGCATTCTTTTTCTAGGACAAACAAGTCGAATGCTAAAAGCGTCTTCTTTTCTTAGTAATTTGAAGCAAATATTTCTTTCTCATTTCAAATTGTCTCTGAGTCACGGGAATTCACAGCGCATCAAGTTCTTAGTCCGTACGCTAGTGTACGATAAATGTTTTAATTAAAAATAAAAAAAAAAAGGCGGCAAAGGTTCTTTGACACAAATATTTTATTAAATAAATAAAATAACACAGGTGCAGTGATCTGCAGGTGTTTCAATTATAAAATAAAATAATTTATTTATTTATTTTTTTTTCATTTTATTTTTAGCTTTTGGAGTAATATAAAACTGTCAGCTAATCAGTTTAGACAAATGCAGCTATCTAATTACCTACGCTGTCAATTGTAATGAGTGTGTATTGGTGACTGCTGAACATGTGAGCCTAATGTGCGTATACGCTATTTTTGGAATACATTTGAGCTTTGCATGCGTATGCAGCAGCAGCAGCAGCGCCAGCGGCAGCGGCAGCGGCAGCGGCAAGAGCAGCAACAGCCAATTTTAGTTAATTAAACCACGCAAATCCTAATGTGACCTAATTGGATTCCAGCGTCCGCAGCAGCTCGTCCTTCGCAGTCTGACATACCGTTAACAGCCGTTTGCCACTTATCTACACTCATTTCGCAGTAACTCAGTCCGGGCTCTGGGCTTTATGTTTTGCTCTGTTCTGTTCTTGTTCCTGTTCCTGCTTTCGGTTTTCTTTTGCGCTTCATATCTCGACCCTTTTTCATAGATATTTGTGTGTGTGTGTGTGTGTGTGTGTGTGTGGGCGTTCATCAGCAGCTTGTTGCTGCTGTTGGTGTCCTTGGGTCGCCTTGCGCTTTACTTTCCTGTTTTCCTTTTCGCCGCGCATCCTAATCCTACAAGCAACTATAAGCCTTGGTAATTATCTGCAAAGTGACCATTTGGCGATTAGTTGACGCTCGCCCGCTGCTGCTGCTGCTGCTGTTGCTGTTGCTGCTCTATTTCTCTGCTGCTGCGCTTTAGTTAAGCTCTGCCCGCGCTCCACCCACACTATCACACTTATCGCTATCTCGTTCTTCACTAGCAATCTATCTATCGTTGCTAATGTGGACAGTTTCGTGTCGTGTTACGTAGCAAAAATGTTGAATGCGAGTTGGAAATAAATCTAAAAACAATCATTAATAATGCTCAATAAACAGATACCCTGTATTTAATAAGTATACCCATTCCAATTGCTTATCATATACAATTTATGGGCTTATTGTTGTGCAATTGTAAAAGTATCTATTAGACAATTTAGTATACCTCATATATTCAAGCAGTTGTTATACTAATACTATAATTTACTTAGTTTATTAATATTTGTAAAGCTCCCT
Source organism: Drosophila hamatofila (assembly GCA_035045345.1). Lineage (NCBI taxonomy): Eukaryota > Metazoa > Arthropoda > Insecta > Diptera > Drosophilidae > Drosophila > Drosophila hamatofila. The sequence continues at coordinate 1,985,544 of JAWNPA010000019.1, forward strand.
TAACTTTCTGCTTGCCATTGGAATATTGCAAGTTGATAAACACAAATCGATTGTCCTTAGCAGCCCATACCTTGTGTCTTTATAGGGTATACGCAAGTAATCTTTTAATGCAGATTACAACACGATTCTGTCACTAATGCAATATGAACCGCTCAGCAACTTGAATCGCTTAGATTTCCAATTTCAGCATGGAAACATTTTAACTTTCCATAGACAAATAGTTGCTTTATCATGCTCTACATCAGTATTAAATGCATTATCAATATACTTAGGATTATTATTTTAAACATACTAATATTTTATAATTTATATTAGTATTATGAGTATTGAAAATGTATTTATTATAAATATTTTTAAAGAAATTTCGAAATAAATAATTTTTGTTTTTAGCAAATGGAATTATGGGAATTAGAATGATAATTTTTAAAATTAATAAATTTTTAATTTTCATAACTATTCAAATATAAAACCAGATTTGAGTTTATGTTGCGCCTTCTACTCCTCAAAGATTCTTTCTTTATTTAAATTATGATTAAAGACTTTCCTTGCAGAGGCTTTAAATTCAATTATATATGTGTTAATTTATATGCATATGTTCTAGATGCCACTTTTGTTCCTTAAAGATTCATTGTCTATTTAAATATAAATTGAAGTCTTGCCTTGAAGAGGTTTTAAATTGAATTATATGTATATTATTATATGTGTACATACATATGCATTATATTGGCTTAGACTGTTGGCGCCTTAAGGCCTTCAAGTGGCTTGACCTTATCAGTCATAGAACAATGTCTATGACTGATAAGACGTTTAAGTCTCATGAGAAACAGCTTAAATTTAATAAACAGAAAATTTGTATTGGGTTTGGGTATTATTGAAAAATTGTTGCTTTAAAGAATCTTTTATAAATATTTCCTTAAAAGCGCACATTTGATAATTCTATTCATATATAATATAAGAATAAATGTTTATGGCAAATTTTATATTTTTTAAATTTTATATTACATTTTATATTATTACAAAATATTATTTGTCTATGCGAACCGAACTTCATACAATCTTACCATTTGCTCGCAAAGGGTATTAGATAGTCGTTAATCATCGAGTATTTCCTTCTTTTATGACATCATGTACATAAGTTAGTTCGCATTTCTATCTCTTTTTTTTTTTTTTTTTGATTCATTACATTTTCCGACATACTTTTATCTATGCCGGCATTCTCAGATGCTTTGGCTTTTATAACTTTTCACATTTCGCTTCGCTCATAGCATTAGGCTCCTGTGTCGTTCAGCTTCAGTTGGGTTGTGCCCGTGATAAGTTCTATGGCGCACAATCTTTTGATCCACTCGTCTCATTTTATCCAATCTCCACTTTACTCTTACACGCAACTGAGTCCTTCTCTAACAGTGCACCTCCTTCCCCGCCCTCCGCGCTCCACTGAACGGCCAAGTTCTGAACGCTTTGCGCATCGCATTTCATTGTCTCATTCTCATTCTCATTCTCATTTTTTATGTTCATCTAATTTGCATTTGCATAGTTTCCTTTCTGTCGTGCTCCGCTTTCGTTCTTTGTGGCCAGCTGGAAAATATGATGAGTGCCAGCTACTTCTGTTCCGCTCCTCCTTCAGTGTTTTTCTTTTTGTCACAAGGAGCAAGCAACATCATGGTTTATGAACTGTTGCATACATTTCGGTCTGCTAACAAGCTGACTTAGTATGTGATAATTTTGCTGGCCGATAGTTTCATTTTCATGTTTTTGCCATAACGAAACATGGCGAATGGCATGGAATACGAAGCACAAGGGACACTTTTCCGGGACTGCGACAAAAGCTGCAATTGCTCAAAGCGATTCAAGAAATTTCCATAAGGTCCTGCGGTCTACCTACTGTTTGCCCACATCTCCCACCTCCTGCACCACCTCCCCCCCACTTTTTTTTCCGTCTCATCGAAGTCTAAGCACACGCGGCGCATTGAAAATTATTTACGATAACGATCGCATAATCATAATAATAATCACATTATAATAATTCTTAGCTTTATGGCCTCTGGTCTATCAGGACGGCCATGGCCTGCGGTCTCTGCTCCTCGGCTATGGTCTTCCTCGGTCTCCGAGGACGTGTAATAGTTGCTAATAAAATGCAATGCCCATTTGCCTCCACATGTTCGGGCTGTGGGCACGCTGTGGGCAGAGTTAAGGTTGTAAATTCTGCGCAACGCATAGTATGAAAAAAAAAACAAAAAAAAAAAAATCCCATATCGAGAACTATATCCGAGTGGTGTGGCAGAGGTCGCAAAAAATGGCAACTGCATTGATGTTATTACCTGTGCTGCCAACAATTTGCCAAAGTCAATAAACAAAACTGACAGGCGGACAACTGGGGCGGCAAGGCGACAACATGGAGACACACGCCTGACCCGCCCACAAGCCACACCCCCACCTACTCACCTATTACAGTTGCTGGCACACACACACATACATACATACATACATACATACATACATACATATATGCATGTTGTTTCGCTTGCAGCAAATTATTGTTATGCTTTTGGATTTTGCGCATAATTCTGCAGTTTGCGTTTTGTTGTTTTTCATGTTGTAAGCGGCATTTGGAGTATGTTACTCATACGCCATGTGAGCCAGTTCTAGCATGCAAATGTGTCTGTGTGTTTGTGTGTGTGTGTGTGTGCGTTTTAAATGAGCCATAGCCTCAGACATGCCACCAAAAAACGAACACCGTTTTCCAATATACGAACATACTACACGTATATATTATTTTATATTTTTTTTTAGCTGTGCTGCTCGGCTTCTCCTCTTTTGTTCAGTATTTTTCACCATTTTCAATTTGTTTTTTGGTTGAGCCCCGGCCAGCTGAGGGCTGCCCGAATTGCAGCTGTCGTCGTTATCATCGACGTCGTCGCTGTCGTCGTGGGTTTGCCATTTTGCTGGATGGTGAATGGTGAGGGTATGCAGCGGAGTATACATAATCTAATATGCACTTTGGAATCACATGGCGTCGATAAACCCTCGCTGAATTAGAACCCCTCTAAGCGGCATATCTCACACAGAAAGATTTCAACTTCAAGTGGTTATTAATACCTTTCATTTCTTGTTTCCCATTATCAGCTTAAGTGGCACTTCGATGTATTTCATTCTATAATTCCCTTTGCTCATTGACAGCTCAGATTATGATAAGCGCATATATAAATTGATAACGGCAACTGCGTCACTTTCGCGCACCGGCTCACACCATTCATCAACCGCTTTCTTATCGTCACTCAATTAGAGTAACATAATGTGATAAGCATATATATTCATCAGTAATTGGTCTTGCACGAGGTCCACAAAAGCTGACCAACTGCGAGTGTTTATAAATAGCCAACGAGATTATCTACTTCATAGCCAATTTACTTATATCGAGGCAAACGAAATAATAATTTTAAATTATCTCAGCATATATATTTGGGGGATTATTGGACTATTTCAAGGGCAAATAAATAATGATTAATTATTGAATTGGATATATGAATATGTAGATATATATTCAAGGTACCATTTGAAGGTCAAATAAACAATGGTTCATTGTTCTATTGAAAAATTCTTGTATATTTGTTTATTATTATTAAGTTAAATATGAAATGATCAAAATTAACTAATAAATATTGTTCAGCGAAAACAGTTTCCAGCTTATATATTAGAATAGGTAAATTATATAGGTATAACGATCAGATAAATGTCTAAAGGAAATTTTTAATATCATACTTTACTTTATACTATACTTTAGATGTATAGACTAGTAGGAACATATTTTGTATAAATGGAAAGTCGATTAATATCGATCAGAGACACCAGCTTATATATTATATATTCTGCAGAGTATATAGAAACTTCGGCTTGCTGCTATTTATGTGCATTCATAAAGAATTTTTATTTAGTTTGCACGCTGCGGTTGCAAACTCGTTTTGAAAAAATCGACAGCGAAAATAAAAAAGAGTGAAAGACTATAGCAAGTTTATTTATGCTTTGCGTGTCTGCTGTGAATTAGTGCCAAATTTGATTATCTATGGCCACACATATAGACATATAAGCACACACACACACACACACACACACACACACAAATACACAGACACACACACATACACAGAAACACGCCTAAATGTAAGTCACGATGATTTTGCTGACTGCTGACAGTCGTTGTAGTGGGTGTTTCTCATATTTTTGTTGTATTTTTGTTGTTGCTTCTATCTATTTTCATAACGCCCCTATTAAATTGATTACTTTAATCAATTCAAATATTTATGGCCTTATTTTTTAATTTCTCATGTAAGCAACTCAAACTCCAAAAAGAAAAAAAAAAAGAAATGCAATTTCATTTTAATTTTTATTTTCATTTTCATTTTCATTTAATAATTTCTGCTTAAGCGCTTTGAGCTCTGGCTTTAAAATTGTGGCTCTGCTTGGCGCACCTTTAATTGCGTGTAGCCATCGACAGCTACAGATTTTAATGCCATAAGTAACATGCCAAAGAGTAATTAGTGAGCAACTCTCAGCCTGAGGTTGACCTTTTTGGGGGCGCAGCTCTAAACTAGTTCAAGGATTTGGTGGAAGCACAAAATTTTATCAGTTTTTATTTTGCTGCTAAAAATCTCAATTTATTAAGCTGTAAGCGGCAAAAATCTGTGTTTAGAAGCTACAAAAAAGTTGCCTTAAAGCTCGAATTTCCATTAAATACTTGTAGTTAAGTACTTAAGCACTTGCAGTGCTCAGAGCACAGTGAAACTTCAGTATTGTGATCTATTTACGCATGTTACTTTTTATATAAATATCAATAATATTCAAGGAAAATAAAAAAATTGTATTATATTTTTCTTACATTTGTGTGGCAACCAATATCAGAGTGTTGTACATAACGAGTGAGTACTGTACATGTGCTATATATGTATGTACAAACTGCTGCGCCTCGCTTTATTGATTAGTGCGCACATCAATGCAATGGAGTCTGTATAAGATGCTAAGAGTGTATAAGGACTTGTGCCCTCTCAATGAATTTGTCTGCTCTGTGTTTCTTTGTAATCGATTTCAATGGCTTGGCGGCAAGGAAGCGCATTATGGCTTCCCGGCATAGCGACTGGCAGGCAGTCAGTGGCAGTCAGAGGCAGTCAGAGGCAGTCAGGCTGTTGGGCTGTTGGGCTGTTGGGCTGTTGGTCTCTCGGCTTTCAGGCTCACAACAATGAATGGCGCGAACAATGTCTAAATCTTTATTAATTCGACTATTTTGTGAAGCTGTTCGCCGTTGCCAGATTCACGAGCGAGGTGGAGCAGCAAAAGAAACTCCAGTGCTCAGTGGGCTGGAGAGAAGACGACGACGACGACGACGACGACGACGACGACGCATCGTCTGTGGACCACTCAACAAATAAATTAATAGCCATCAATCAGTAAATCCGCCAAAGGACCTTTTGCTTTGAATGCAAAGGTTTCGTCGCTGTGCGCACATGTGTATGTGTGTGTGTGTGTTTGTGTGTGTTTTTAGCGTATGTGCGTGGGTGTATGTAATTATGTGTGTGTGTACTTGTGGGGAACTCTTACAAAAGCGCGCTATAAACGCGCTCAATGAATGGCTAATATGCCGACTGCACGCGTTCAACAGCTCCTGCCTCCTGTTTCAGCTCCTACCTCCTCCTGCTTTTACTCCCGTATTGAGCTCTCGCTGCTGTGAAGAACTATATACTTTTCCTGGGGTCAATATACAGGTCTGTACGTAGCAGCAATTACAGTGCAGCATTGATACAGCTCAGTATGTGCCGCAAATCCGATTAAGCTAGCTCAGCTTTAAATGAGCCTGAAAGGTGAGGGCTTTAGGCAGGCAGTCAAAGGACCTGAACACTGGTTTCCCTTGTTTCTGAGAAAGCAGCAACAAAATGTACAAATATTTTTGATATGTAATTTTTTAGTGAAATTTCGACGTTCTCAGCTCCGGCCAGGAAGTTGCTTAAACATTTCCTTTTGTTTTTTGTTGTTTCGATTTGAACAATTGAGTTGATTTTTTGTTGCTGATCTCGGATGGATCAAGTGAATAGAATTTAAGAGTTAAGCGATTGCTGGCTAAGGGCGTTTTGACAGTTCAATTTCTTTAAGCGACAGCCCGGGGCCAAATGCCAAATGGCAAATGGCAAGCGGCAAAATGCACAACACAGGAACATCCACAGCAACAACAACAGCAAACAGCATCTCATAAATCATTTCGCGATGTCTATGTCGAGTATGATGACGACTGGCAATCGGGGCATCTGATTGACTACTGTCAGACGAGCGGACAGACAGTTAGACAGACAGAGGACAAACCTATAAACCTACAAACATACAAACAAACAGCCATAGAAGCTGTAAGCATAGACCATATATGATGCTGTATGCTATATCATATTCGTATGTGGGTGTGTGGGTGTGTGTGTGTGTGTCTCTGTTCTAGTACCACGTGCATTTATTGTAAACGAAAGAGACCCTGCTAGAAAGAGAGGCACATTGAATTGATGTCGAGGGCTCAATAGATATGCTGCAGCATTCAGTCGCCGTCGCCGTCGCTGTCGCCGTCTCTGCCGGTGATGACTGCGCAGCCAGCAGAGCGTAACAAATGAAATGTGACACATTATGCGACGAGGCGTATAACTGTCTTTCTCTATCTGTGTGCCAATGCATCTATGTGTGTGTGTGTGTGTGTGTGTGTGTGTGTGTGCATGTGTATTAAATCAAATCGAAATGACTTTCGTACTCTATCAATGTCGAAATTATGCAATAACTTCAATTGATTACGAGTGCGTGAGTAATTTAGTACAACCAAAGCATATGACTGCGTGTGTGTGTGTGTTTATGTGTGTGTGTGTGTGGGTGGGAGTGTGTATATATCGGCAATCAGTGGCACCCTTGTGCGGTACTGGGTCCTACATGCGAGGACAGTAAAACGTTTAAAGTGTCATGTTGCGGCCTGTGACGCTTTGCTGCCTCGTTACGCGGCACTTGGCTGCCTTTTCTTACTTTATTATTATTTGCTGTTGCTGTTGCTGTTGCTGCTGCTGTTGTTGTTGTTGTTGTTGCTGTTACTGTTTGCTTTGACAACCCACTTACTTAGATAGACGGGCCACCTGTCCCGTTGTTGTCCTGGCTTCTGTAAGCAAATCGCACGCATCGACATGGCTGTGAGCGAAAACCCTTCAACTTGCCTTGGTCGACGTCTTGCCCTTCATGTTGCTGCTGCTGCTGCCTCTGCTGCTGCCTCTGCTGCTGCCTCTGCTGCTGGCTCTGCTGGTGCTACTGCTGTTATCTGCCTGCTTAGCTGATGGCTCCTGGTATTTGCCTTGGCTCAGGGCCCGCATGTGTTCGCCATATCCAGTTAAAAGGATAATGGAGCACAACAATTTTTACACGCATATATTTTACAAATATTTGCATTTTTGCCTGGCTGCCTGTCAACTGAGCTAACAGGACATGGCCAGGATACCAAAAGGGGAGAACTTGCCTTGGCTTGGCTATGAAGCACATAACTTTGGCGTACCTTTTGCATTGCTTCTTTTCAAGACACATTTGCGTCGTACTTTTTGTTGTTGCTTGGGTTTTAGGCCTGAAAAGTCTCAACTGCACATAAAGGGATTGAGTACGAGTGTGTGTTAGTGTGTGTGTGTGTGTGCCTATAAGTGTGTGTGTTTGAGTGTGTGAGTGCGTGTGCGAGCAAAGGATTTAGTATGTCGTCTGCTAAAGACTGTGCTTTGTAGCATGTTCACAGTCTTACTAAGTGCGTGCTATGATCGTATTACATGCCCTTTATACGCCACTCAAGACGATCGCAGAAATCAGATATGAATCAACATGAATACCAAACTATATACAAATTATATGCAATTTATGACAAAGGTCTAATATGTGAAAGTGTGAAAGATTGCCCAAAGACTCCGAATGAGCATAGAAAAACATAGAGGTATTTAAGTATATATATCAAATAAAATAGTTCTTTTATTGGTTTAATATTGAGCATATTATAATGCTCAAAAGTGTAAAAGACTTCAATGAAAGTAAAAATATTTACAAATTTTGTGGGTTATAAAAATAATATATACAACTTAATCAAACCAGTAAAAATACTTTTTCATATTTAGTTTACTCGGGATTAGTCGTCAGTCCTCCAAGCGACATGAAGAGCTCGAGGGCCGCCTTTCGCATGGCTTTGCCATTGTTATTAAAGGGCAGCTTTTCGGTGAATCGTACGCCGCCGTGCAGCTGCTTATTTATGGTGGGTAGACGCTTGGCCACATGATTCACAATATCATCGTGACTGATGTCGCTGCCTGGCACCCTGACCACCAAGGCGGCGGCTGCATCCATGATTACCTCAACGGGCACGCCCACAACGCAGACATCGCGCACCTGCGGCAGCTCCCGGATCACATTCTCGATTTCAGTAGGCCAATAGTGAATGCCCTTGTATTTGAGAACTTCCTTCTTGCGATCTACGACATGCAGTAGATTGTCGTCACTGAAGTAGCCCAAGTCCCCGGTATGGAGCCAGCCCTCTGAGTCCAAAATATCCATCGTGGCAGTGGGATTGCCGTAGTAGCCATTCCACTTGATGGCGGAGCGTACATAGATCTCGCCAATCTCATTGTGGGCCAAGCTATTTTCATTCTCATCCACGATGCGTATGGTCATTCCGGGCATAGGCTTGCCAGCTGCTGACGCTTTCTGGACACCGGCATTTAGCGTAATCAATCCCAGCTCAGTCATCGCGTAGGCCGAGTTAAACGTTGCATTCGGGCAGAGCTCCCGCAAACGTTTAAGGGTCGCATCCGAAGCAATGCTACCGCCGTAGTTTATGTTTCGCAACGAGGATAAGGCGCTCTGTGTGGCCTCCGGACAACTGGCTAGAGCTGCCATTTGGGATGGTGCCATGGTTACATAATTTATTTTGTACTTCTGCACTAGTTGGACAATGTGCTCCGGGGAAAACGGCTTATTCGATAAGATGCGAGTGCTTCCATATACCACGCTGAACATGAAAGCCCACAGACCAGAAATCCAATCCAGACCACTCTGAAGAAAGTAAATCGTGTCGCTGTTGACAAACCTGAAATTTGCAGAGTTTTCAAAATGATTTATAGTTGAAATTCGCATAAATATATATGGTTTATATCGGTTGATTGTAATTTTATAGTGTGTTTCAATTATAAATTATATTCATAGATTTACTTACAAATTATCCTGCATGAGCACACTATTTGATATGCACACGGCCTTCGGCATTCCCGTAGTACCGGATGAGCACAGGATGGCCACAGTTTGATCGCAGCCAGCTTTCAGGGGTTCCGGACTATGAATACAATAATCTCAGCTATGTAAATCTATTTACTACTGTTGACTTATGATTGACACTCACTGGTAGAACTTTTCAGTTGTCGTTGGCTCTAATAGACTCTGAATGCTGGGCTTACCCTCAATGGGTTCGCTTATCGTATATACCTCAGGATTCCAATCCTTGGTGGCCTCGACAATTTTATCATATTGTTCTTTGTCACAGAATATCAGCTTTGGCTTAGTTATCTCGTACATGTACTTGATAGTACCTATAAAGCAACAGAAGTCGATTATAAATGAAGGGCTTAATAGACTTACACATAATAGACTTACTTTCGTCCAATACCGGATTGATAGCGTGAAATGGTGTGCCATTCAATAGACACGCCACGGCCAATGGCATGACATAAGTGGTATTCGCAGCTGCAATTCCAATGACACTCGTGTGGTCAAATCCCCGTTTCTTGAAGAACTGAGCTATGCGAATGGCCCAGGTGAGGGCCTGTTCAAATGTTACGGTCACTCCATCAATATCTGATATCTGTAAAGTAGTTGTTTATAAGAATATGATCCTGCTCTAGGATATTTCTATTTTGTGCCCACCTGGCATATGTTATTTGGCCAGTTCTTCATGGTATTGAAGATAATTCGACCCGCAGAGATATCAGAACTATACATGGACCTGCGACTTGAGGCACTCCATGTTTTATCTTTATTATTCCATTTGGATTCCATTGTGGTTGACCTGATCAATCCCTGCAAATGCTATTCGCTCCAAAGTCTTACGCGACTATGCAAAATTTTTAATCATAAGCTCTCTTTATATCTATAATTTCCTGATGATAGAACCCCCATGAAGGCCCTATCTCGCATTATTATGAGCTATCTATTATCTATTATAAGCCATTAATTAGATTATATACTGTATAAGACAAGGCCTTGTCAATAGAATACTCTCAAATTTTTAAAAATATATTTATATGGTATTTAATATAATATATATATATATATATATATATATATATATATATATATATATATATATATTTTTTTTTTTTTTTTTTTTCTTAATTACGATTAAATGCATATTTGCAGATGAAAAGTTCTGAAGATGATTGACTGAATTGAATTGATTAACTGCGATGTTAAAACTAGTAAGCTCTATTGATGACTTGGAGATAATGAGAATTCTATAGTATACTGTTGTTTTTAGCATTTTAATTATTGTATATGCATGAAAATATACGTCAATATTCATATAAGCCGATATAAAATAGATAAATTTATAAAGATTAAATTTTAATAAAAATTCTTACTTCAAGATTCGATCCTGACCCACCACAACACTTTAAGTTGATATGGTTAGTCATACTTTTCTGAAAGTTGTATACGTTTTACGTATAGTCATACGATTTATAATCATTCAGGAAGTTTATAAAGTAAATAAGTTTTTCGTAACGTCGGTCATCTTTTATAGCTATGGAATTCAGTCAGCTGATACTTACTCGTGCTTACCCTTATCTGATAAAGTGTTAAGCTTGCTTAGATACGCCCATTCAGGGCATGGCAAATAATGAATTATTTTGAGGAGTGATTAGACGCCATGGAACATCAGCTGATAATACAATAACTAGATCTACAAATCGTAGTAAGTAGTATACCGTCTGACAGTTGGCGTCTTAGAAATTAAGTAGGGAGTTTCAGATTAAGTCTCCTTTTTAAGTAAATCTTTAGAACTACCTAGTCTAGATGATCATTGTAGACTCCCTCTCCCAATAAAATTTGTTCGATTTTGCTTAAAATCTCTTTTGAGTAAAACCTTTTATTTTATTTTACATATGATAAATTTCACAAACATTCAACTTAGCTTTAGTTTAAATCGTATAATCGTTCCCTGAAGTCTAATCAAATTATTTTGTGCAAAACAATGCAGCTAAACTAAATTTATAAATCTTATCTCAATAACAGATGTTTGAAATTGAATTAAAACTGATTATTTTTTATTTATGTTTAGTTTCCTTTAGTTGTTGTCCCATCCAGAGACTTATATAGCTCACGAGCCGCAATTCGCATAACCTTTCCATTGTTGTTGACTGGCAGCTTATCTGTGAATCGAACACCGGCATGCAGATGCTTATGTGTGGCGACAAAACGTTTGGCTACATGATTCACAATTTCTTCTGGAGTAATATTGGAGCCTGGTACCTTGACCACCAATGCGGCGGCCACATCGCCAAGCACCTCATCAGGTATTCCCACAACACAGACATCGCGCACCTGTGGCAATTCTAGGATCACATTCTCGATTTCAGTGGGCCAGTACTGAATGCCCTGGTATTTAAGAATTGCCTTCTTGCGATCTATCACGTGCAGTAAGTTGTCGTCATTAAAGTAGCCCAAGTCCCCGGTATGGATCCATCCATTACAGTCTAGTAATTGGCTCGTGGCAACAGGATTGTTGTAGTAGCCGTTCCATTTCATGCCAGTGTGCACAAGGATCTCACCAACTTCATTGTGAGTTAAGTTTTTTCCATCCTCATCCACGATCCGTATGGTGACGCCAGGCATTGGTTTACCAGCTGCCGCCGCATTTTGAATGCCGAGGTTTAGTGTAATCACGCCCACCTCGGTCATTGCGTAGGCCGAGTTGAACGTCGCATTCTTACACAATTCCTTCATCCGTTTTAAAGTCGCATCAGAGGCAATACTACCGCCGTAGTTCACGTTACGCAACGATGATAGAGCGCAGGGCGTAGCAGCAGGGCTACTGGCCAAGACGGCCATTTGAATAGGTGCCATGGTTATATAAGTTATCTTATATTTCTGCACTAGATGGACAATGTTCTCTGGAGAAAAAGGCTTATTGGATAAGATGCGAGTGCTCCCGAATACCACGCTGAACATGAAAGCCCACAGACCAGAAATCCAATCCAGACCACTCTGTAGAAAGAAGATCGTTTCGCTGTTGACTAGCCTGTGAAATAAAATAGAAGAATAAATGATTGTTGGTATAAACAATTGCAACAGTCATTCGTTTTTTTTATATCTATTCCAAAAAATTTCCGAAGAAATTTATAATATCTCGGTAAACATGCTCTTTAGTTATATTTTATATTAGACTATTATTAATATTTTTCGAATTTATACCTTCACATCGATGACTTACAAATTATCCTGCATAAACACATTATTTGATATACACACGGCCTTTGGCATTCCTGTTGTACCGGATGAGCAGAGAATGACCACAGTCTGATCGCCACCAGTTTTCAGGGTTTCCGGACTGTGAATACGATAATCTCAGCTTTATAAATCTAATTACTTTTGTGGATTCTTGATTGGCACTCACTGGTAGAATTTTTCCGTGGTCGTGGGCTCTAATAGACTCTGAATGCTGGGCTTACCTTCAATGGGTTCGCTTATCGTATATACCTCAGGACTCCAATCCTTGGTGGCCTCGACAATTTTATCATATTGTTCTTTGTCACAGAATATCAACTTTGGTTTGGTTATCTCAAACATAAACTTGATAGTTTCTGTATAGCAAAAGAGTTCGAATAGGTATTAAGGGATTTACGTACGCAGAATAGACGTACCTTCTTCAAACATGGGACTGATAGCGTGAAACGGTGTGGCATTAAATAAGCAAGCCACGCCCAACGGCATGACATAAGTGGTATTCGCAGCTGCAATTCCAATGACACTCGTGTGGTCAAATCCCCATTTCTTGAAGAACTGAGCTATGCGAATGGCCCACGTGAGGGCTTGTTCACATGTCACCGTCACTCCATCAATATCTGATATCTGCGAAATAGTTGTTTTTAAGAATATGATCCTGTTTTATGAAGGCATTTGATGCCTACTTGTAAAACATTCTTTGGCCAGTTCTTCATGGTATTGAAAATGATTCGACCCGCCGATGTACTATTGTCATACATGGAGCTTCGAGGGGATCCACTCCACGTTTTGTCTATGCTATTCCAATTGCTTTCCATTGTTGTTGAGGTGATGAGTAAATGGTAATTCTTTTCACTTCAAAGTCTCGAGCGACTATGCAAAATTTGAATAAATTCTCTCTCTTTATATTGAAATTTAACTGCTGAAAGCGGTAAGAAGTATTATCTTTAATATGAATTATCAATTAGACTATATACTAAATAAAACAGGGCCTTGTCAAAAAGTACTTTTTATAGATGGTGAGGCAGATAGACGGTCGGATGGTCGGACTGACGGACTGAGCTACATAGGCTCATATAATCTATGAGGTCCGCCTCGAATTCTTCAAGCTACTTTAGGGTATATTAAAATTGATTGTAAGCTAAATAATGTATATAAATATTCCGACTTGAAGACTCGATCTTGACGCTTCTTTCATCAATTTAGTCAAAATACTTTTCAATAAAACGTACACCTTTACGTATTTTCTTTATTGTATGATCGATTTATAATCATTCAGGAGTCTATAAATTAATAAATAATGATAAACAACATTCGGTCAATTTTTATTGTTATTAAATCCAGACACCTGCTCGAGCTTACCCTTATCTTATAAAGTGATAGGGCTGTTTGCCTATTTTAAGCATGGTAAATCTAAAGAAAAGAATTATAGGATGTGAAATTTTATATACAAATAAATATTAATCCATTGTGCAGATGCGACAATAGGAATAACTGGCTCTTCCACAGTCTTATAGTTGGATTGCCCGAAATTGAGTAGGGAGTTGAAGGTTAAGTCACCTTTTCAGATAAGCCATTAGAACTATTTAGTCTGGAGGATTACTGTCTACATCCACTTCAAACTGAACTAATGCGATTTCGGTCAAGTTCTAATGAGTGAATACTTTCATTTGAAATTGAATTAAAACTGATTATTTTTTATTTATGTTTAGTTTCCTTTAATTGTAATCCCACCCATAGACTTATATAGTTCGCGGGCCGCAATTCGAATAATCTTCCCATTATTGTTGACTGGCAGCTTATCTGTGAATCGAACACCGGCATGCAGATGCTTATGTGTGGTGGCAAAACGTTTGGCTACATGATTCACAATTTCTTCTGGAGTAATATTGGAGCCTGGTACCTTGACCACCAATGCGGCGGCCACATCGCCAAGCACCTCATCAGGTATTCCCACAACACAGACATCGCGCACCTGTGGCAATTCTAGGATCACATTCTCGATTTCAGTGGGCCAGTATTGATAACCCTGGAATTTAAGCATTGCCTTCTTGCGATCAATTACATTCAGTAAGTTGTCGTCACTGAAATAGCCCAAGTCCCCGGTATGGATCCAGCCGTTAAAGTCGAGTATTTGGCTCGTAGCAACGGGATTGCCATAGTAGCCGTTCCACTTCATGCCAGTGTGCACAAGAATCTCACCAACCTTATTGTGAGACAAGTTTTTTCCATCCTCATCCACGATCCGTATGGTCATGCCGGCCATCGGCTTGCCAGTTGCTGTTGCATTCTGCACACCCACATTAAGCGTTATCACTCCCACCTCAGTCATTGCGTAGGCCGAGGTAATTGTAGCATTCTTGCACAATTCTTTCATCCGTTTCAGCGTCGCATCAGAGGCAATACTACCGCCGTAGTTCACGCTACGCAGTGAGGACAGGGCGTAGGGCTTAGCCGCAGGGCTACTAGCTAGAACGGCCATCTGAACAGGTGCCATGGTTATATAAGTTATCTTATATTTCTGCACTAGATGGACAATGTTCTCTGGAGAAAAAGGCTTATTTGATAAGATGCGAGTGCTTCCGTATACCACGCTGAACATGAAAGCCCACAGACCAGAAATCCAATCCAGACCACTCTGTAGAAAGAAGATCGTTTCACTGTTGACAAGCCTGTAAAATAAAATAAATTTATTGAATATTTTTTTGGAATATTGCAATAGTCAAATCCATTTATCTGTATCTATTAATATAATAATAAAATTTCCGATGAAATTTATGAGAACTGGGAAAACACACACTCGACCCTTTGTCGATACTAGTTGGAAAACTCAACATAGTTTTATATCCTGCGAAAACTTCTTGTCAACTTACAAATTATCCTGCATAAACACACAATTTGATATACACACGGCCTTCGGCATTCCCGTTGTTCCGGATGAGCAGAGAATGACCACAGTCTGATCGCCACCAGTTTTCAGGGGTTCCGGACTGTGTATAAAATAATCACAGTTAAGTAAATCTATTTGCTATTACCGATTCTTGATTGGCACTCACCGGTAGAACTTTTCTGTTGTCGTGGGCTCCAATAGACTCTGTATGTTGGGCTTACCCTCAATGGGTTCGCTTATCGTATATACCTCAGGATTCCAACCCTTGGTGGCCTCGACAATTTTATCATATTGTTCTTTGTCACAGAATATCAACTTTGGTTTGGTTATCTCGAACATAAACTTGATAGTATCTATATAGAAACATAATTCGATTACAAATCGGGGATTCACGTACGCAGAATAGACGTACCTTCTTCAAACATGGGACTGATGGCGTGAAACGGTGTGGCATTAAATAAACAAGCCACGCCCAACGGCATGACATAAGTGGTGTTTGAAGCTGCAATTCCAATGACACTCGTGTGGTCCAATCCTCGTTTCTTGAAGAACTGAGCTATGCGAATGGCCCACGTAAGTGCCAGTTCCGCAGTCACCGTCACTCCATCAATATCTGATATCTGTAAAATATTTGTTTGTAAGGATACGAATCTGTTATAGGGAACTGCCATTGTAGCGTACTTGCAACACTTTATTTGGCCAATTGAGCATGGTATTGAAAATGATTCGACCCGCCGATGTATCATAGTCATAGATAGAGCTCCGAGGGGATCCGCTCCACGTTTTGTCTATGCTATTCCAATTGCTTTGCATTTTGTTGAGCTAACCCGTAACTAGAACTTGAATCGCTCCAAAGTCTCGTAACCGACTGTAGAACATTTTCATTAATACCTTTCTTTATATTACGTGTTTAAAAGTAATGCATTATTATTTACTACCCACTTAACTTTCAGTTTTACTTATCAGTAAGAAATTGTAGTACACTATTCCAGACATTCAGAAGCGAATACTCTTCTTTTTATTAGCATCTAAGGTAGGCATGGCTATATATATTGAAATTCGCATCGACTGTTTTGTCATATTTCTTTTATTAAATTATGAAGGATTTTTTTTTTCTGACTTAAATGAAAATCTGATTTTAAAAAATATTTTTGGTCTTAAAATAAATAGTAATATTGCTTCTTGAGTGCCCGACTAAGAAATACCTTTTTTGTTCTTTTTCGTTGTTCAACTTCCTCTGGATTTGAAACCCAATCAAATTATAAAAATAGAAAAAATAAGGAAACCTCTCTCCGCCTGGAAGTAAACTCAGGACTTCCTGAGGACACCGCCACTTCACTGCTATTGCTTAGGAGAGCATTTCGCTTATATATTATTTAATCTAATCTAATAATTGTCGTTGTGTTATTTAGTTCGTTTTAGATGAAATCCCACCAAGTGACTTGATAAGTTCCAAGGCTGCCTTTCGCATGATCTTGCCATTGTTATTGAAAGGCAACTTTTCAGAGAATCGAACTCCGCCGTGCAGCTGCTTATTTATGGTCGGTAGGCGTTTAGCCACATGATTCATAATTTCTTGTGGACTGATGTCGCAGCCTGGTACCTTGACCACCAATGCGGCAGCCGCATCACCAAGCAGCTCATCAGGTATGCCCACAACACAGACATCGCGCACCTGTGGCAGCTCCCTGATCACATTCTCGATTTCCGTAGGCCAATAGTGAATACCCTTGTATTTCAGAACTTCCTTCTTGCGATCAACTATATACAGCAAGTTATCGTCACTGAAGTAGCCCATGTCTCCGGTATGGATCCAGCCCTTAAAGTCGAGTATTTGTCGAGATGCAACGGGATTGCCATAGTAGCCGTTCCACTTCATGCCAGTGTGCACAAGGATCTCACCAACTTCATTGTGAGTTAAGTTTTTTCCATCCTCATCCACGATCCGTATGGTGACGCCGGGCACTGGTTTACCAGCTGCCGCCGCATTTTGAATGCCGAGGTTTAGTGTAATCACGCCCACCTCGGTCATTGCGTAGGCCGAGTTGAACGTCGCATTCTTACACAATTCCTTCATCCGTTTTAAAGTCTCATCGGAGGCAATACTACCGCCGTAGTTCACGTTACGCAAAGAAGACAAGGCGTAGGGCTTAGCCGCAGGGCTATTAGCTAGGACGGCCATCTGAACAGGTGCCATGGTTATATAATTAATCTTATATTTTTGCACTAGATGAACAATGTTCTCTGGAGAAAAAGGCTTATTGGATAAGATGCGAGTGCTCCCGAATACCACGCTGAACATGAAAGCCCACAGACCAGAAATCCAATCCAGACCACTCTGAATGAAGAAAATGGTTTCGCTGTTGACTAGCCTGTGAAATAAAATAGAAAAATAAATTAATATGGTGGTATAAGAAATTGCAACAGTTAAGTTCGTTTGTCTGTGTCTCCACCACAAAATTTTCGAAGATATTGTGATATATCTGAATGCTAGACTAGAGAGCATAGTCCCTTAAGTTATATATTAGAACTTGCCTTTGCCAAGTTAACTTACATATTATCCTGCATAAACACATCATTTGATACACACACGGCCTTCGGCATTCCCGTTGTTCCGGATGAACAGAGAATGACCACAGTCTGATCGCCACCAGTTTTCAGGGGTTCCGGACTGTGAATACGATAATCTCAACTAAGTAAATATATTTATTATAATTAATTAATTCCTGATAATCACTCACTGGTAGAACTTTTCCGTTGTCGTGGGCTCTAATAGACTCTGAATGCTGAGCTTACCTTCAATGGGTTCGCTTATCGTATAAACCTCAGGACTCCAGCTCTTGGTTGCCTCGACAATTTTATTATATTGTTCTTTGTCACAGAATATCAACTTTGGTTTGGTTATCTCGAACATGAACTTGATAGTATCTACGCAGCAAGAAAATACGATTAAAAATCGGTAGACAGTCTTAAGTACGCTAAATAGACGCACCTTCATCCAATATTGGATTGATAGCGTGAAACGGTGTGGCATTAAATAAACAAGCCACGCCCAACGGCATGACATAAGTGGTGTTTGAAGCTGCAATTCCAATGACACTCGTGTGGTCAAAACCCCGCTGCTTGAAGAACTGAGCTATGCGAATGGCCCACGTGAGGGCTTGTTCACATGTCACCGTCACTCCATCAATATCTGATATCTGCGAAATAGTTGTTCATTAGACTTTGATCCTGTTTTAAGAATGGATCTTTCTATGTTACCTGTAACACTTTCTTTGGCCAGTTCTTCATGGTATTGAAAATGATTCGCCCCGCAGATGTATCATAGTTATATATGGAGCTTCGGCGGGATCCACTCCACGTTTTGTCTATGTTATTCCACTTGCATTCCATTGTTGTTGAACTGATGAGTTCCTGGGAGTTCTGTTCGCTTCGAAGTGTCTGACAACTATACAATACTAAAATTTATTACCTTTCATTATATTACTTATTTTAAGCCAAATGCTTTATCATATACTAACCACTTAACTTTCAATTTTACTTATCAAAAATCTATAATACTATACTCACACTCTTCAAGGCCATGAGAACGAAATACTCAGTGTATTTCGAAAAGCTAGCAAGGTATGCACGATGATTAGCTTTTGCACTAATGTTTGTTGTATGCATTTAAATGAATTAAATTATTTTTCCGAGCTAATTAATCATAGTTTTGATTAAATTGGGATATATTCTAATCCGTATAGTTGCTCAAAATTGGATAACAAAAATACAAATCATATTTTGGATCAGCTACGTTTGCGTTTATTACCAATTTCTGAAGTGCACAAAAATGTTGATTAATAGAATAATGAACTCATCAACTTCTTGGTTTGATACAAAAATGTGGAAGTAAATTTAGATGGATTGTTTTTATTTGTTCTTAGTTTGTGCAAGCTGATATCCCACCAAGTGACTTGATGAGTTCGAAGGCAGCCTTTCGCATGACCTTGCCATTGTTATTGACAGGCAACTTCTCAGTGAATCGAACTCCGCCGTGCAGCTGCTTATTTATGGTCGGTAGGCGTTTAGCCACATGATTCATAATTTCTTGTGGACTGATGTTGCAGCCTGGTACCTTGACCACCAATGCGGCAGCCGCATCACCAAGCAGCTCATCAGGTATGCCCACAACACAGACATCGCGCACCTGTGGCAGCTCCCTGATCACATTCTCGATTTCAGTAGGCCAATAGTGAATGCCCTTGTATTTGAGAACTTCCTTCTTGCGATCAACTATATACAGCAAGTTATCGTCACTGAAGTAGCCCAAGTCTCCTGTGTGGATCCATCCATTAGAATCCAGTATTTGGTTAGTGGCACCGGGATTGCCATAGTAGCCATTCCACTTCATGCCAGTGTGCACAAGGATCTCACCAACCCATTGTGAGCTAAGTTTTTTCCATCCTCATCCACGATCCGTATGGTGACGCCAGGCATTGGTTTACCAGCTGCCGCCGCATTTTGAATGCCGAGGTTTAGTGTAATCACGCCCACCTCGGTCATTGCGTAGGCCGAGTTGAACGTCGCATTCTTACACAATTCCTTCATCCGTTTTAAAGTCGCATCAGAGGCAATACTACCGCCGTAGTTCACGTTTCGCAACGATGATAGAGCGCAGGGCGTAGCAGCAGGGCTACTGGCCAAGACGGCCATCTGAACAGGTGCCATGGTTATATAAGTTATCTTATATTTCTGCACTAGATAAACAATGTTCTCTGGAGAAAAAGGCTTATTCGATAAGATGCGAGTGCTTCCGTATACCACGCTGAACATGAAAGCCCACAGACCAGAAATCCAATCCAGACCACTCTGTAGAAAGAAGATCGTTTCACTGTTGACAAGCCTGTAAAAAAATGTGGTAAAACAAATTTATTTTTTAGCTCAAATAAGAAAAACAGTCGAATCTGTTTATTTGTATATATTTGATTTTGATTTATAGTTTTTAAATCTTCCCCTTGTGAACTTACAAGTTAGTCTGCATAAACACATTATTTGATATAGACACGGCCTTCGGCATTCCCGTTGTTCCGGATGAGCAGAGAATGACCACAGTCTGATCGCCACCAGTTTTCAGGGGTTCCGGACTGTGAATAAAATAATCCCAGCTAAGTAAATCCATTTGCTATTACTGATTCATGATTGGCACTCACCGGTAGAACTTTTCCGTGGTCGTGGGCTCTAATAGACTCTGAATGCTGGGCTTACCCTCAATGGGTTCGCTTATCGTATATACCTCAGGATTCCAGCCCTTGGTGGCCTCGACAATTTTATCATATTGTTCTTTGTCACAGAATATCAGCTTTGGCTTAGTTATCTCGTACATGTACTTGATAGTACCTATAAAGCAACAGAAGTCGATTATAAATGAAGGGCTTAATAGACTTACACATAATAGACTTACTTTCGTCCAATACCGGATTGATAGCGTGAAACGGTGTGCCATTCAATAGACATGCCACGGCCAATGGCATGACATAAGTGGTATTCGCAGCTGCAATTCCAATGACACTCGTGTGGTCAAATCCCCATTTCTTGAAGAACTGAGCTATGCGAATGGCCCACGTGAGGGCCTGTTCAAATGTTACCGTCACTCCGTCAATATCTGATATCTGTGAATTGGTTGTTTATAAGAACATGATCCTGTTGTAAGAATGGATCTATGTATTTTACCTGGCATACGTTCTTTGGCCAGTTCTTCATGGTGCTAAAAATGATTCGACCCGCAGAAGTATCAGAGCTATATACGGAACTGCGTGGAGATCCACTCCACGTTTTGTCTACGCTATTCCAGTTGCTCTCCATTGTTGCTAAGGTGACTTCTTTACACTTCGAACTGTCTTGAACGACTAACAAAAACTTGATTTATTTTTATCTTTTTATTAGTTATATCTAGGTAAAATGTATAAGGCTTTATCTTTTAATAGCCCACAAAGTTTTCAATGTTACTTATCAGTTTGAATAAATAGCTTGATGCTCAAGGTCTTTCCAATAATGATTATATTATATTCTTTAATAATTCCTTAAAAGCGTATATGATAGACACCACTGAATAAATATTCGATATTTTAATTAATATATATATTAATTAATAAGAATAATTAAGTTAATTGAAAAGTCTATGGGTAGATTTAATTTTTGCGTAAGACTGAGCTAGATTTTTTATCTGAACATATAAACATCTTGCTTCAATGAAGTTCAAATATTGCATAAATCCTTAATGACGGTTTTTTATACAGATTCATCAAAATTGTTTAATTTGAGCTAAAGTAAATCCTCCAAGCCAAAAAAAAAAAAAAAAAGTTCCTAAACAATATTACTGCTACTGAAATTACTAGGCTCTTCTATTATTAAATTATTAGCTTTTAAATTTTCTTGATAATAGACTTTCCTATATAATCAACTTTTGATTGTTTCAAATTTGTTATTTAAATTTGAAATCTGCCAAGTAGCATGCAATATTTAATAGTTTTCCATTTGTTGGGAACAGTAATAAATATGTTGCATAGTTACAAATACGTCAGTAAATTATATTAACTTACATTTTTCACTCTGCTACTCATTTCTGTTCGACTGGTGTTTCTGAATTTCAACAAAAAGTTTGGGGAAGTGTCAGGCGTGAAGAACTCAGTTCAAGGGTGACACTGTTTGTTAACAGTGCATTAACAGTAATCTGTTAACACACTGTTATTGTACATTATAATTTTTAAGATCTGCCCAAAGGTATGCAGTATTTGAAAGTTTTCCATAACTTTTCAAAAAATACTATGTAGCATATTTGTAAATCCAATGTTGATTAAATTAACATGTTCATTAAAATATTTAATATATCTGTTATTCCAATACTAAAATCCGCAAAATTGATCAGCAAGCAAAAAAACCCTTTAAAGACTGTTTGTGACTTTATATTCGTTGGTTCGTTATTTTTGATATTTCTCTTTTCTCAAAATCAACTTTCCTGGTGCTATCGAATGCTTAATTAAAATAAATATTAAAACTAAAATTTTACAAACTGTTACACTCTGATTTTTATTACGTTTAAATTTATTATGTATTACATACAATATTTTATTAAGAATAGCTATATATTTGTGGTCCATGCATTTTTTATAAATACAATAAACGAATTTCTGTTCCTCACTTACTCTGGTTAACAATGCAAAAATTGTTTAAAGTTAAAGCAAAAAAAAAAAAAAAAAAAAAAACTAGGCCAATGCTGAGCGATCAACATAAACAAATTTAAGATATTGCAAATTGAATATCGAAATTGAAAGAAATTTGTTTTGCTTCTACTCGACTAATTTCCTTTGACTGACTGATGGAAAGTAGACCTTAATGCTAAGACATTTGGGCTCTGGTATTAGCTGTTAGTTTAGCAAGTTATCCCCAATCATCGCCCTGATTGTCAGCTGTCAGCAGAACCTTTTTGGCCAAATTGAGCTGCTGCTCTGAGAATTTGCATAGTCTACAAGCTGGTTTTCAAATGAATTCTCCAGCTCTGTTGGTCATCCTTCGACTTTGACAATAATTTGCATGCATAATTTATAGCATTCGAATGGCTTAAATTGCAAAGTCGTTTATTTGATTTTATTATTGTTGCGAAAATTGGCTCAAATGGCATCAGTAAATTATTTTATTTATACTTCACAGCATCCAAAAGCCTAAATGAGTAAAAAGTAATCAAAAATTATGAAATGTCATTTCAATTGGCAGCTCATTTTTTTTAATATTTTTATTTTTACAATCATTTTTATTACACTGTGCATAAATGCAAATTTCGAGAACATTATGCAGAGCAGTAAAGTCACGGTGTTAATATACATTAATTTATTCGCCTATATAAAAAATAAAAAATTATACAGTGCATAACATATTAAAATGGACTGAATAATTTGATAAATCTAAAAACTAATTTTAATTTGAGTCTGTATTATTTTCTTATTTGCTTTTAGCTTAAAGACTTGACAATAATTTATGCATCTTCATGAAGTCTCCAATAAAACTATATAAATTTTTTTCTCACATAAGATATATTCTGATGTCACGCATTGTGCGTGGGAGAGCTTCTGTGCAGTCGTACATTGCTGCAATTTTTGCAATTATTAATATATATTGCGCATACGCCATGTGTGACGACTTTAATTAGCCTTACACACCTTCGCACCACTCTGACTCTCTCCGCAGCTAAGGTCAATGTGCAGGCTTATTAGGTGTGTCTGTGTGTGTGCATATTGTGGATATGGGTCAAGCAGCGCTAGCTCAGTGCTTTGCGTACGCGTACTTGGATAAAAAATGATGTGTGCGTGCGCCAGTTGAACAGCCCAGCAGAAGTGGCAGTGGGACCAGGTCAGGTTTTAAAGCTGCTGCAGGAGTGAATATGCTTCGGCCTTTGTTGCTTTTGCTGCTGCTGCTGCTGCTGCTGGTGGTGGTTGTATATGTGTGGCATATTGTCGACGTCGCCGTTGACGTCAAGCCGCACTCATCCTAGAAAGCAGAGCAGAAGGCGCAAAAAAATATATATAGAAATAAGGAAAGAAACTAAAATGTTGGCCTAGCGACTGCGTGCGAGGCAAGTGGCGCCAGTTTGTATTGTCATCCTTTTGCCCGTTCGCTTTTTGTCTTCGCTTGGCGCTTTGCTTTGCCATTTTTTGTTGCTGGAGCCGGAGCCTGAGCCTGTCATGTATATTTCTCACTGTTGCTGTACCTAGCACTGCTGTCTGAGTCCCTCTGTCCCCCAGTGTGTCTGTGTGTCCTTGTGTCCCTATGTCTGTGTGCGCCGGAGCGCTTTTTCTTTTTCTATTATTGTCTCACTTACAAGTGTACCCGATGTATTATGCATATCCTGTAACACTCCACTTTTGTTGTGCATTAGTCAAATGTGCGACAGTTGGAAAAAGGAGACGCCACCAGCAGCACCAGCAGCAGCAGCAGCGGCAGCTAGAAGGGCGTACACTGTGGGAAATGGGCATGGAAATGGAGCACATTTAGTCACACAATTGGCTTTGCATGGCCAATGGGGCAGGCGCTGGGCAAAACGTTGCCAACGAGCTAAATATTGTTGTCAGCCCTTTTTGTTTTTGTGTGTGTTTTTACTTCTTTTTTTTTTTTTTTTTGTATTTCGCATTTAAGGTAAGGCAAGGTAATGAAGAAATTAAAGCGACGAATTAATAAGCACTTTATCCATTTCCTACTATGGCCTTTAATTGGCCTCCTGCGATGGCTTTGTGCGTCTTAGTCTCTCTGGAGCTTTGTTTATATTAATATGCTTCTATAAGCCGCTGCAAATGTCTTTCTCTTCCAGCCGCATTGCCAACCTCTCCGCCGTAGGGCAATTATCAGGACGAAGGCGTCGACGTCGACAACGTTGGCCTCTCGGCAATGCCATAAAAGTGCCACTTAAACTGTTTTAGTTTTTCTGTTGTTGTTGTTGCTATTCTCGTTGTTGTTTTGTTCGTCGCTTTGAAGTTGCAGGTGGCAGCAGGTGGAGTGCCATACCCACTAATCCATCCATAGCAATGACACTGGACTACACGGTTTGGTAAGCTATGCATAGATTAGAACGAAAAAGCTTTTACTTACATGAGTTAAATAGATAATATATTTGTTTTGTGGGCCATTAAGGGCTATAAATTTCTTATTCTATATTCTGAATTCCAGCTATATCACAGAATATAGAATTCAATCAGAAAAGAAAGAACTCAGTTATAATTGTTTTATAGATTTTTAAAATCTGCCTTTTACACCCAATGACCCATTGAAAATTGAAAATCATTAGATTATGGGGTTTTTTTTATGATTGCAAGAGCATATCAACTTGAATATTTTAGCTCCGTATACTAATTGAAATAATTGAACATTTTAATGCAATTTAAATTTTTTACCTGAAGCTCAGACTTGATATTCAAGTTTGATTGTATGTATTATATATTTACGTATATTTATTTTAAAAAAATTGTAAGGTAAGCTGAAACGGGAATATATTAGAAGAATATACAAAATTCAAATTAACGGGATGATATATACTTATATATATATATATATACACATAATACTTAAAAAAAAAAACAACACAAAATAAAAATATATATACACTATTTGGCACACCTGTGATTAGAATCTAGATGAACTAAATTTCTAGTGATTTTTGTTTTGGCTGCCGATAGTTAAATCAGCCAATACCCTATCTAATATTAAGTTCCAGAACCGAATGCCTTACGTTATTATATTTAAGTTGAACTGTTTTACAGTATATTTACATGTGAATTCGAACATTTATCAAACAACCAGTAATAATAAACACGCCACTTTCAATCAGAAGTAGTTTCACTCCTCCTTCCATTCCTCACACTTGACCACAAATTGATCGACCAAAGATATGCATCTAATCTAAATGAATTCAGGTTTGACATCTTTAAAAAATTGAACAGCATTTTATTGGCATGTGCTCAGATATGCGTAATTGAATTTGTGTTTTACATTGATTTCAATTTGATCTAGTGCCCAACAAATAGTCAATTATTCAGTGGACTTTGTCAACTTAGGTCAGTTTGTAGGCGAGTGTGTGGTCTAGCCATAACTGTAAATTGTCAGGCACAACAGGCTCTATGTGTGTGTGTGAGTGTGTGTGTATTAGTTGGCAGTTGCTTAGTTGTTTAGTCGCTTGGGTGTTTGCCTGGTCGCTAGTCCAAATGCGAGACGTGTTTAATTGCTCGATTAGCGCACAGTTTGCTGGGCAGTCTGGCCGAGCAACGCCCACGCGACCCTGTTTCGCCTCGGGGCGGCTTGTTGCACAATGAGTGCCGGCCCGTCGGTGGCGTCACCAAATTCCCCAAGCCATAATCTTGAACTTCAGCTGAGAGTTGAGTTTAGTTTGGTTTGGTTTGGTTTGGCTTGGCTTGGCCTGGGATCAAAATGCTGTGGGGTGACGACAACGACGAAGATGACGAGGACGACGAGGACGAGGTTAAATCTGGTTTTCAATTTCATTTTCGCTCGAGCAACACTTAAAAACAGTCGCTGAATTAAATTATTCAAAATGTCAAACAATTATTCAAACGCCAACGGAACTGTAACTCTCAGGTTTATGCAAGTGGGGCGAATGCTGGCTAAAAGGGGCAGTTGCTAGAGAAGGGGAAGCGGAGGGTGATGGGGCAGCTGTGATGATTCTTGCCCCCAGGGGGCACCTGCTCTGCAGTTCCTGTTGCCGCCGTATGGAAGGCAAGTTATGATTTAAAAAGATATTAGTCCTGTTCACAGTCGCTCTTGTTGGCTTTGTGCCTTATGCAAAGCAGCGAGAATATATACATCTATATAGAAAGAGAGAGGGAGAGAGGAACAGCACATTGTTGGGAAATTTAATTATATCTAAAGTTGAGAGGGCAGCTTTATTGCTGATTCTACGCATAAACTTTTATTAACTGTGTGCGCTCGTATTTTGCAATTTTCACAACATTTTTTCTTTGCGTTTTACATTTTTGTTGTTGTTTGAGGCCAAATGGAGGAGATACGGCTACAGCATTGATATTTAAAAGGCTCACAGAAGCTTAAACTGGCTACGTTTAAAGAAGCTAAAAAAAAATGGAATATGCCAACGCTTGGCTGTTTGTTCAGCTTGTTTCTATCAATCAAAGGCTTAGGGCAACCACACTCAAACACTAAGCACACACACACACACACACGCAGATAGAGATAGAGATGGGGGCAAATGTGCGTAATGTCAACGCGCAAAATGTAATGGAAATGCGGTTTTTCTTTTCATTTGCCGCCGAAGCTGATCAAAGGCATAGAACCTAAAAACCAACACCAATATGTGATCTTGATTTCTCACACATTTGTGGTCACGTATGTTGATATGTGTGTGCCTGTGTGTGTGTGTGTGGATGTGAATGTATTCGGCATAGTGTTGCCAGTATACTCTCTACTTACATATGAAAGTACAAATGCAGCTGTTTAATGTAAGCAAGTAAGCTTCAAAGTGTTTGCATATGGGAAGACCATATCGAGTCACATTACTCAATGTGAAAGTGTGTAGAATGAGGTAATAAAAAACTAACTATATCTACTTGAGTCTCTGTGAAACACTTCATCTAAATACATGAAAGAGCGACATTCCTGCTCATATAAATCCATATTTAATCGCCGTTCTGATTGATAACTTATAATAAACATTTTAGTTTGAGTACAACAAGTGCAATGATTTTATTTAATTAAAATATCGTTCTTATATAGCTAAAAGTGTATTCCTCTAATTATTCAGGTTACTTTATATATTACAGATTACTTTTATATTTATTTTAGATTGATATAATATACATTAAGCTTTAGAGTACATTATTTGAATCTGATATTTATCACAGCGATCAATTACCATATAACATTGCAATTATTCAACACACAATATCAATAAATATTTAAAATTTATAAGCAATCAAATCAACATAATTTAAAAATGAAATTTTTAAGTTAATCAGCTTTAAAATAAAGTTAAAATAAAGTCTAATTATTAGAGAACTTGCCTTTGAGAATTTAGGAATATTACGCAAGAAATAAATGCCAAGAGCCAAGAGGGTCCCACTTCAAATCTCGATGTTAAATTGATTACATAAGACTAAAGTCCAAATAAAATAATAAAGAAAGAAAAAAAAAAGCAAACAAAAAACAAAAGAAAGGAAGCCACCAATTGTAGTTGCAGCTGAAGTGGCCATCAGTTGTTGAGTGATACTTGAGATACTTTCCAAAGAGAGATAGAGCAAACTGAAGTGTTTGTGTTTTTATAGATGTGTGCTTATTGAATTGGGTTTAGCCGGGGACGAAGCCGGATCTTAAATGTGCGCCAAGCCATCCATAATTCAGCGAAAAACTAAGCTGAGCTGAGCAATGTTATAAATCCATAACACAAACTTGGCGCCATTAAAACAAGTTTTGTAATGTCTTTCAATTACACTTGACGCTCATAAGTATGCTATGATTAATGTAAAGGCGATGCGGCCCACACGCTTTGGCTGTTGGGGCGCCAGCGCCCTCTCATTATCGCATCGCCAATCCCAATGTCCATTTATCATGAGCGCAATGAGACAGTCCCTCCTCCATGGCGAGTCCAGCTCTTTGTGCGTGTGAGTGTGTGTGTGTGTGTGTGTGTGTGTGTTAGTCTTATTGGAGCTCAAGTGGAAAGCGGAAGAGCTGGACTGCATTGTGACATGCGCCATAATTACAAGAGCTGGCAAAACTAATAGATGCCCAAAAATTTGTTCATTTGCTTTTAGCTTTTTGGATGAAGAGGCGAGCAAATTAAGTCGTTAGCTTGACACTGGATTTGTTTTCCATAGCCTGATTGACATAAATTTTGTATGCCAACTAATTGATGTTAATTTCGGTCTGTTTAGCCAGCGCCAAATGCAAAAATTTTGATGGATTGCCACACACACACACACACACATACACACACACGCACACACACACACACATACACCGAGCGTGTTTGGCCGTCACATTATCAACAAATGTTAGCCAAAGGGATGCTGTCCCCGTGTGGACCGGCTCAAACAGAAAACGTTGTGAAAAAGCACTTTGGCATTTGCTCGTTGTATTAAAAATAAAATGCAAAACTCAATCGACGGCAAAGTTAAAGCGACGCAAATCGAATCCCAACGACTTGGGATTTAGTTGAATGAGAGCTGCGTCTTAAAGCGCGCACGCAGCGAGCATTAAGCACAAATGCTGACAAGATTGAGTGCGTGTGCTTTGTAGTGTGAGTGACTTTAAAATACCCTGTAATGTCTATGTGCATAGGTTCGCTTGAGTGTTGGCAACTCCTGCTGAGAATACTTAAGAGAGTCGAGTCATGTGATAATGTTTTCTTTTTCTTGAATGTAATACTAGATTAAGCTGCTTGCTAAAAAATATACAAAAAATATTAATTAAAAAAGAGAGAATAAATATATAGGTTTAAATATATATACACATACATACTTTAATGCATATAAATACATATACTAATATATACGTGTACTTTAACCCATTATTTAGTTTGCTATACTTTAACGCATTTATCAAGCCTTCGAATGAGGCTTGTTTATATTGAATACTTCATTATTTCAGTCCAACTTATAAAAATCATTCAAGACTCCAACTCCTAGAGGTTGTGAGAGCCATGCTGTTGCAATATGGCTATCTAAACTTCACTTCTTGTCTAGATCTAAAACTAACTTCAGGTTGATATCCTCAGCAGTTCTTTGCTTGCTTCCAAGCCTTACCACTCTCACCAAGCCATAACTACAGGGCAAGGATAGAAACAAACAGAAAAAAAAAACACACACACACACATACACATAAAGAGTAAGAGAAAGAAAAACAACAACGTGTCATCGTCGACACTTGAGGAAAAGTTGTCAGTTGTCCTTGGCAACTGTTGTCGGTGGCGCAGCTCGTGCCGCTCAAGATACTGCTTGTGGTGTGAATCGAGCAGAAACGGTAGCAATTTCTGAATTTATTTTTATCCGTTCGGATGCCGCGGAAATCCTGTCACTGCTCCTGCTGCCTCCTGCAGTCAGTCACACACCCGCATGCCCCCCCATTGCCGTGTCGAATGCCGTCAACGTGTTTTGCGTGTTTCATCCGCAGACACATTGCCAACCGCAATTGCAGCCGGACTGCCTGTGGCAGCCATCTGTCGATCTCCGCTGCCGCTGTGATAACAAATGCAGCGCCTTAATCAGCCACAGACTGTGTCCAGTTTGTGAGTTTGTTTGCCAGCTAGTGAGTTCTCCAACTGCAAAACAATCACTCAATGCTTGACTCAAGTTAATCGCCGCTGGCCTCCACGACTTTGACGAGAGTCGAGACGAGACGAGCCGAGACGAGACTTTGCCTTCGCCTGCAAGTACATCGAAAATAGCATCCAGAAGTCAAGCTCAATTCTCATTCTTACGCACACACCCTCACCCTCACACACACACGGCTGCAGGGGTAAACAGAATTGATTGCGTGTATTTTCATTTGGGTGTATTGCCGCAATACCATTTCATTTTCAGCTCCCCAGACGAAGAGTTGTGCTGCCAGCTGCGATATGAAACATTTGCTCTAACGTATATGTGCACATAAACATGCAACAGGGCTGGCAAACACTAAAGAAGTTTAGCAGGAGAAAGAAGTTGAGAGCTTCTGCTAGCAATTAATTATTGCTTTGACTCTGCACATGAAGGACATAAGTAATCTATATGAAGTTTACGTAAACAAGTTAAGGCATTTCAACCAGCAGAAATTCTGTTAACTTTCAACTGCAGCGATTATGTTGAACAAATGCTTACGCCACTAGCCTTTATTTATATTATTTATATTTATTTTAAAAATAAACAACATATTTTTTTTTTTTTTATTAACTAATTTCTGTTATTATGCCTTTCCATGACAAGAGAGTACAGGACACAAGTGTTTATCTCATGTCCCAAATCTCGATCGTTTGGTATATTTAGTATTATTTTATTATTTAAAAAAATTAATATTAGTAAAATAAATGTCAATATCAAGATAAACTTAAGCAAGGATTTTGTATAGCCCAAATAAAAATACAAAAAGTGTAAACAATATCAGCAGGGCTTTTTTTTATTTTATTTATTTATTTCTTTATTTTTTATTTATTTTTTTTTTTTTGGTTGACTAGCTCTATTAGTTGATTAGTTGAATAATTTACAGAATTAGTGAAAAAAAAAAAAAATACTAAAAATTTTTAAGCATAATTATAGTAATTACCAAAATTCTTATAAAAAATGAATAAGAGAAAGAAAAATAATAAAAGCATCATGCGGATTTTAGAAAATTTATTCATAATATTTTTTATTTATTTCAACAAAAATTTTGGCTCTCGAATAAATATTATATATAATTTTTTGAAAATTCAAATATGATTTTATTAGTACCTTTTTACCATTTTTTTTTCAAGTAATGACAACAAACAAAAAAAAAAATAGATTTTAGTTTCAGAATCTATGGATAGAATTAGTTTAGAATCCTATTAATTTATTGCACAAAGAATCTTTAGCTCTATCTGAAGTATTCGAAGAGAAAAATCTGCTTGCCTACTTTGGTATGCATGAAGCTGATAAATTTCAGAAAATATTTAAATGGTTTACTTTGCAAAATAGTTTGAATACGAAATTCATTTCATTGTGGAATTTTCGTTTACACTTCAAAACCAAATGTCTGTGGGAATTGCAATGCTTTGGTTAATTTTGGTGAAAATCATAATTGCAACACTAGCATATGTGGTTTTTAAATTTAAATGAATTCAGTTAAATTAAAATTTGCATTTAGCTAGAAGCACTTGCAGCCAAGCATCGATAGTTGCTTGAAAATGAAAATAGTTTTTAATCAACAACTAGAACATATCTTGTTAATTTTTCTATTAAAGTGCAAACTAGTTCTACGAGCATAAATGAAATTGAAATCTGGCAAGTCCACACTTTATATTTTTAAATTTAATTTTATTATTTTTTTAATAACTATTTATGGCTGCATATGCAGAGCAGAATTTTAATTAAATTACATGCAATAATTAAAAATAATTCTATGTTTTCCCAGGCAGTGCGAGAAAGTTTCGCAAAACTTTTGCCACTCTGTTCAAGGTGAAACGCATGAGTAGAGCTGACTAGTATATATGTATATGTATATGTATATGTATGAGTATGTATATGATATGTATATATATTTGTACATGGCGAGCATCAAGTGTGCATTGAATGCCATATGGTATTATGGTTATTGTTCAATAAGCCTCAGTTAAGATGTTAAACTTGTAGGTTCTTGTTGCAGCTCGAAATGGAGCTGAGCTCTGTTGTTGCCAAAAATTAAGCAGTTACTTTTGAAGGTTTTATTTGGGTTCAGGCTAACATGTGGCATGACTTTTCGCCAACCCTGAGACTCGGCTGCTGTTTGTGTGTGTTTGTGTGTGTATGTTGTGCGTGTGTGCGTAGCCTTTTGGCTTAACTTGCAATTTAGTCGTACTCCTTGGTGTATCTGGCTGCTTGCTACGGCTGCTGCCACTCCTGCCACTTCTGCCACTGCTGCTGCCACTGCTGCTGCCACTGCTGCTGCTGTCATTTGTTGGTGTTTCCTTCGACCTGCTTGCTTGCAACTTATGCGTGACTCGAGTGCATACTCGAGAGCTCGAGCCGGTCTAAAAGTGTACGCAGCTAAAACTTTTGCCACTTGAAATAGTTTTTACTCCCACTCACAGTTGTCTCGCTCGCACGCTCGTGCCTTTCTCCCTCCCTCTCTGTCTCTGTCTCTGTGTGTGTGCGTGTTTGCTTGCCAATTGCTGTGCCTTTCACTCGTGGCCGACTTTATGCAAATAAATGTTTTTACTCATTTTAATATACATTTTTATGGCACTTTTGCTGGTAATGGGGCTGCCTCTCATCGCTGCATCTACTCCAACAGCCGGGCGTCATCCTGCGTCTACAGCAATTGCTTCTCATCTCTCATTTTGCTTCTCTCATCTCGTTAGTGCTCAGTATTTATATAGGAATTGGCTCAATTTGCTCTCGATTTATGCAGAAGATGCTTGAAATACTCCATGCTGCGATTGTTTGCACTGTTGCCATCCTTACCATTTGCTACTTAATTGACTTGCAGCTTTTGCCCAGCGATTGCCATAACGATGCCCACTAGAGATGGCAGCGTGGCCTCCAAGACTAGTATTATGCTTAAGTGAAGGCGACTTGCTCGAGTCGTGAAGGAAAAAGGTTTCTCAAAGGTTATCTTACTGCTGGAGCTGTGTATGCGGGAGGCGTGTTGATACAAATGAGTATATAAAAGAGAATATTTCTTATCTTTAACTGATTTATATTTGATTTGGTTTCGTAGCAAGAATTTCATGCATATATAGCAGAATAGTTCACAGAAGACTCAAAGACTTTATAAATATATGATAATGATAGCAATCAGTCAATGGGAATTTGATACCATAGAGAGTCTAAATTATAAAATTAAGACAATATGTAAGAGTTTTGTAAGACGAGTATCTGAAGGTTTCGTCTGCTCATAAGTTATGTATTTATATGTTATCTTCATCACCAGGTGCTAGATTTGTATGGATTCATCGATTATAAACAAGGGAAGTATTGTCAGCATCTTATATATTATCTCAATATTATCTCTTATACAATTATATAAAAAACCGATTAATATATATTTAAGTCATATTCGTCTTTAGATAACAGAGGATATCTGAATTTAGAAGTGAACTGCAATGCTATGAACTTTCCCTTAAAACTAACTTTCGTGAACAACTTAACGCTTTAAGCTCATATTCATAGTCATACAAGATACAGTAAATCTTATCAAAGATACACTTAGACTTTATGAATATAGAAAATTTACTTTGACAGCAAAACAAAATTTATTCATGCCCAATATTCACGTCCCATTTTCTTGCCCCAGAATCCTAAAGATTCCAGCTCCACAAGTGAAAAATGACTGAAAAGTTGACTCAGTCAGCTCACACTTGGAGTTATTATATTTATCATCATTAGAGAATTCTCAAAGCTGCATAAAAACTGAGCTGAAACTGTATAAAATATGGATTAGAGGTAAATCTAGCTAATGCATAACTATCTTCTTTTTACTATCAGCTCACAGGTGATGTCTTAAATTAACAGCTTTAGCTTATGCTTGGGATTTGGGCACGTGTCTCATACATATATACTATATTTTTAGTGGCCATCTCCAGTGGCAACTGGGAATGTCCATTGACTGCGCTCGCTGCTGTTGCCCATTTTATTGTGCAATTTCTGGGTGGCGACAATGGCATTTGGGGGAGTGGGAGACGTTAAGTATTTCTTAAACCTTTACTTTTGCCTTTACTTTCGGCTGCTTAGCAGCAGCAACGGCAGCAGCAGCAGCAGCAGCATAGTAAGCGATTTCCGGCGCTCGTCAAAAGGTGGCGCTTTTGCAATTGAATTGCAAATGGCGGCCGTTGACGTTGACTCGTTTGCCAGCTGATGGCGACGGAAGCGAGGCCATCAGTGGCAGCTACAGCTAACGTTCAATGGCTTCGCAATGGGACCGCGGGTTGTGGACGATGCCTGCAGGCATTTGGCTTCAGTGGGCTTCAGGCTGTCGACTCCTTTGCGTTGCGACTCCTGCGCCTACTGCTGCTGCTGCTGCTGCTGCTGCTGGTGTGTTGGACTGCGGTTGCCTGACGCGCCGTTTGCTTTGTGGCCTTCGCTGTTTGCCGCCAGTCAACCAACCCAACCGCCCCCTCCGTCCGTCCGTTCGCCCGTCCATCCGTCCGACCGTTCGCCAGCGCGGCTTGCCTCGAGCTGCTGATTGTTTGTTTGCTTTGCGGCATATTTATTTCAAACGAGCCTGCACTTAGCAGCAGCCTCTGCCCCTGCCGCTGCTTTACAGCTAATACAAAATTCAAGCGAAATGCGCTTCGAATGACAAACTCTCAGAAACTCAACTGAATTCACGCCAAAATGGTTTCCGGCACGGAAGCGGAAGCGAATGGCGACGGCGACGGCAACCGTAACAGCGTCGACGTTCCCACTCTCTCTCTCTCTCTCTCCCTCTCTTCATCTCAGTCTCGCTGCTTAGCTTATTTATGTTTTCAAGCCACAGCAGCCCAAAAAGGATTGCGCAAGGATTGCCTAATTTAATTAGTTGTCGCCTCCGTTTCCAGGCCTTCACACACACAAACACACAGAGAGAGCGAGAGGGAGAGAGAGAGAGAGAGAGAGGGAGAGTGAGAGAGAGACAGACAGAGAGAGAGAGAGAGCGAAGCTAAAAGGAAAAACTCGAGCTTTTTGCTACGCTGGCCAAATGATTTACTCAGTTTTTTGAGCTGCCGCCGGTTGACGTCGCCTGTCATGTTTGTGACACATACTTCAGTCGAGACTGTTCAGCCTGTTCAGCGTTGGCTCGTCCTGTTCTTCGTCCCTTTTGCGTGCTGCATGCAAGCGAGTCCTGCGCCCCGTGTCGTGTGTGCTTGTCACATTGCGTCGAAGTCTGAGCCGGAGTCTGACTTGGAATTGGAGCCTGTCAACTTTTTGCAGACTGTATAAAAATGCTGTCAAAGGCGCGCTACGTACTCCTCCTCATCCTCATCCTCATCCTCAGCCTGGTCCTCGTCCGCATCCTGGTCGCTGTCGTTGTCGTTGTAGTTGTCGTTGTACTCGTTGCCATAGCGATAAAAATCCTTTTGATTAGAGACCCAACTTGAGAAATTAAATTGTGCTCACCTGGCAGCTTGGCTTGAGCTGACGCTTCTTCTTCTTCTTCTTCATCTTCTTTTCTTCCCATCTTCATCTTCATCTTCTGGCGCTTCTTCTGCCTATTACCGCTTGTCCCGCATTCTGAGCTGCATTTGTGCTGCGTCTGACTATGGCTTTGGGTTTGGCTTTGGCTTTACCATTTTGCCTTTGCGGCAACATCTTCTACTACAACTGCTGCTACTGCTGCTGTTGCTGATAAATTTCCTTATTTCATGGTTCGTTTTTTAATTTATTTTTTCTCATTTTTTGCTTTTTGTATTTTCGATTTTGCCGCTCGCGGCATTTCCGCAGCAGACGACGCCAAGGATGTCGGTCCAGCCAGCCAGCCAGCCAGTCGGCAGCCAGTCAGGCAGCATCCTTGCTGAAGCTAAAGCGCGTCAGTCGTGTACTCTTGTAATTACAGTTATGTCTCTGGGGTATGCAAGCGATTTCCAGCATCAGTTCTGGCGCCCACAAAGCACGGGCCGTGGGGGCCATGGGGGCTATGGCGGGGGCGTGGCAAATGGCAAATGAGTAAAACGCTTTTAAATATTGTTTGGCTTTAATGCAATCTCGTAATACAGATTACTTACGCAGCCAGCCTCTGTTTAGCACCATGTTGCCGCTGTGATTGCAACAGATTCTCTTGTCCAACGTTGGGAATTAACTAGGGTTTAGGGCAATGTGTGTGTGTGCTTCTGTGTGTGTGTGTGTGTGTGTGTGTGTGTGTGTGTGTGTGTGTGCTTGTGTGACTTGTGATTGCTGTCAGTGTGTTGCTGGTGTCTGTTGTTATGTCCTTTTGGATAATGAAAGAGCTTTGCTGTCCTGTTATTATATTTCGAGAATTACAACAGTTGCTTCAGCAGCAAAATTAAGCATTTAGTAGTTATTAAAATACTCGTTTAACTGCCTGGAATTACAATGTATAACCCAGGCAAACAAGCATATTTCAAATATGTATGCAGAGAGTATGAAAAACAGCAACAAGAGTGCAAGGAGAAGTAGATCCGATTATTCATATATGTAATTGTGTTTACGCTTTCGCATGGCACTGAAATATTTTAATATAAATTACTTTTTATACAAATTTTAATAGGCAGCGAAAGCTGTTGCAATATAAATTTAGCTTTAATTTAGTTTAGCTACTCGTTGTAGGTTAATTGGAAAAATAATATGATTTAAGAGGGCTTAAAACGTGTATCGCGCTTTAGATATATAAATAGATGTGAAACAGATGAACTGCTGAAGCTACTAAGGATAATTTATTTACTTTTTAAATATTATATTAATATTATTTTTTAAAATTAAATAAAACATATTTGTTAATCTTTTTAATTTATAAAAGTATTTAAATAACACTTAATAATTTGTAAAAACTATTTATTTTTTTGTAACCTTTTCCAAAAATGTTTAAATGTTTATATTTACAAATTACATGTTTATACATTTTATTTATCTGTTCAAAATCTTTTTAAAAAATACAAAAAAACTAAATTTTTAAATATTGAATAATTTTTGGTTTGTTAATTTGAAATCGTTTTTTGATAAATATTGTAATTATAATATTATTTGTACTGTAATTTTTACTTTAAATATTTTTCTTAAAATATTAAAATTGATATTTAGTTATTTAAAATCTGGTACCAAAAATATTTTAATAAAAACTTTTTTTAACTTTTAATTTTTTCAAAATATATTTAAAAAGATATTTTTTTTATTATATATTAAAATAATAATTTATAATATTTATATTTTTATTATATATTTATTTTTCTTGAAATATTCAATTTAAAAAATTTTATATAATAATTATTTTTAAAAATCTTTAAAAATATATTATTATTATTTATTTTGCTCTTACTCAATTCTCTATGGCGGCATCATCATTGTCAATTTGAACTTAATTAAGTATTGCAGCAGCACTCGTTTATGATTATTTTTGCATAGTATGATGTCAGCTTGCCCATTAATTTCACGGCTAACAATTTTTCAGGCTGCTCTTGAATGCTGCGATACCCTGTAAGCTGGCAAAAGTGCCGATAATGCTGATAGGAATAGCGAAACAAAATATGATTTGTATTCAAAGTTATGCTTATGCTTGTCAGGCATTCCGAGGTTTATAGGGTATCTAGTAGCATAGGGTATCTAGAAGTAGTTTCCAGCTTTTCGGCTCCTCACAGATCTTTCGCAACGTTTGAGCCAGTTTCACACATGTCATGACATGTTTTTCAGTATTTATTGCTTTAGCAACTTGTGTCTACAGGGTATCTGATCCTTTGGCACTCTCGCGCTCTCATCTGTTCCTCTTTTGTTATATTTGTTTCGCTGCCATTGCCCCCGGGGCGTGATGCTGTCGCGCGCTGACATCTCTGCTGCTCTGCATCAGCCCTATCTTTGCACAGGGCGTCATCGTTAGCAGCGCGCCTCTTCCCCTCTCCTTTCCTCTCCTATCCACTCCTCTTCACCCACGTCCAATATGCTGCTCGCTCTCGCTTAACGCTCTGGCACCCCGAGCAGAACAGGCCGCCCTTTTAGCCTCCTGCTCCTCCTGCTCAACTGTTTTTCCTATCAACACACTTTTTGCCTGCCTTTTTATTATGACAGGGTGCAGAAGAAAAAACAACAACAACAACTCCAACAACAATAACGGGGAAAAAATGAAGAAATTTAATAATGCCATCAACAATAAATCTATTTGTTGTGCTTGCTGTTATTGTTGTTCTTAGACAATGCACAGCAGCAGTTAGCCACGCCCACTGCCTGCCGCATACGCCTTCCTATGCTGTGTGTGCGTTGGTTTAATGTTTTGGGCTTTCGGTCCCTGGGCTTAAATAAATCTGCGGCTATTCTCATTTTTACCTACTCTTTTAATTGCATTTTGATGACGTCTTAATTTTTATTTCAGCTTCGCCTCGCTATTGCCCCCAAAATCCAATTTCGCCGCTGACACACCACCCCCCTCCGTCCCCCCGCCAACCTCCCTTAATCTGTGGCAGACAACAGTAGCGGGAGGCTATGGATGGGGGAGGGGTGGGAGATGCTATAGCATTTTATGCGCTTAATCTGCTGTTGCCATTTTTCAAGGTTTCTTTGCACTCGTTTTTCCTCTTTTAGATGTGGTAGCCCCAGCCCTCGACCAACCCCTCCCCCACTCCTTACCCTTATGCCCCTTTGGCTATGGGGAGTGGGGGGCTGGTTAGTCAACCGGCAGTACATTAAAACTCCGTGGCCGTTACATTTTCTGGCTGGGTTTCGTATTGTTTTTGTGTGCGGCAATTTTTGGCATTTGCTGCGGGCATAACAACAGCAGCAACAGCAACAGCAACAACAACAGCAACAGCAACAACGACAAACAACATGTTGTTGTTGTTGCTGCTGTTGTTGTTTTAATGTCGCGTGATAAGCGATTTATGGCGCAGCTCTCTTGAATCGGTACTCCAGTTTGGCGTCTCGCTTGACTGACTGCTTGGCCTGCTTATTGAGGATTGTGGGCGGCTGATGGTGAGCTGGGCGTGGCTGCATGCTAGCTGGACTGACTTAATTCTGTTTAATGGCATGCCATGGTTATAAACTGCAAATGGTTTAATTGTTCGGCATAGGCTGTTACAGCAACACCAACAACAACAACGATAACAACAACATGGCCCATTGACAGTTTCAACAGTTGCTTGCCATAGATAAAGCCCGCAGTTATTTTTAGGTCTTGGAGAAAACTCAAAGTTGTCTCGCATCTTGATACAGTTGCCATGTAATCCTTTTTGGCAACAGCGTCTGGGGAAAAAGCACATATGATACTCGTAAAGGATTAAAAAAAAAAAAACAAAAAACAAAATAAAAACAAGATGAAAATATTTTCATTGAGACAGCATATTAGATGAATTTTGTGTCGAATTTATTTAGGGTTTCTTTCAATTTATAAAATAAAATTGTCTTAAATGTTATTTTTAGTTCATTATTTTTGCAGTCGACTCAAATCGAGGTCAACTGCCGCATTTATCCCTTGGCCCCGCCCACATTTGGAGTGTTGAGTCTGGTAAGTTTGAACTCGTAACTCGTATTATTAACATGCAATTCAATTGTTATTCTTTGCAAACATTTTGAATAAATAAAATAAAAACACGAAAAAGAAAATAATACTCATCCAGCAACAACAACAAAGTCTGCTGCACCAGACTTTTCACAGCGCACAACAAATAAACAAAGAATTAGCTTTAAAGCTTCAGTTTGTTTTATTTTTCATTAAAATATTGAATTTCAGCTTTGTAATAATAAAAAAATTGTAGAGAGCATGAGAGTTTTAGTTTTGTACTAATGAAAAAAGTGTAGAGAATGG
Organism: Drosophila hamatofila; assembly: GCA_035045345.1. Classification (NCBI taxonomy): domain Eukaryota; kingdom Metazoa; phylum Arthropoda; class Insecta; order Diptera; family Drosophilidae; genus Drosophila; species Drosophila hamatofila. The sequence goes on from JAWNPA010000019.1 coordinate 2,025,574, forward strand.
GAGTTTTTGTTTCTCAAAACTCTTTTCCTTTAGTTTCCTCTTTTTATGGAAACACTTCAAAGAGTTCAAAGAGCTTAAAAAACACATTTACATAACTATATATACAAGCTATGACACAATAGCAATATTATTGACGAACTGCTAAGCTATGCAAACCAACATGTTTTATAAATAAAAATGTTTCAGTTTGCATAATATATAAAAGCATGCAAATATTAACTATGAGAGCTTTGTTTCTGTTACAGTTTCTGTTGCTTTTGCTATTTCCGTTTATCCGCTGGTGATGTACATACATACATTTAATTTTACATCATTTTGTCGAGTTATGTGCGCTCACTCATGCCCACAGGCTTGACAATTTTTAATATTCATTTCACTTTTGACAGCTATTTTACTTGGACGTGCTATGGCTCGGCTTCAATTTTTACATATTCAAAAAAAAAAAAAAAAAAAAAAAAAAAAAAAAAAAAATTGAAAGAATTTGTAATACATTTTTGGCTAAAAATAACTCGCTAATGATGCCGCAGCCTCCATATTCTGCGGATCTGCCGCCCTGTGACTTTTTCTTATTTCCGCAACTGAAGAGGCGACCGAAAGCATAAAGATAGGCTAGGATTGAAGAGATAAAGGAGGCGTCGCAGCAGGAGTTGAATAAAATTAAATCAAAAGAATTTTCTGAAGTGCTTCGAGAATATACTTATATAATATCTGATGGAAACTACTCTGAAGGGCGGACAAAATTGATATATAAATAAATCAATAATTTAAAAAATATAAAAATTTGCGATACTAACTAAACATATTTTGTTTACTTGTATGTATATAGATAATGTCTCATGATGACAAAATAAATTTACATAAATTACAAAAAAAAAAAAAAATTAAAATAAATAAATAAAAAAAATTGCGATACTCATTTAGCAGACCTAATATAATATTTTATACAGCTCAAAAATATATTTTCGAGATCTTCAAATGATAGTTATATATGTGTATGTAATCACATGGGTTTATTTATTATGCAAAATAATATCTCTTTTCTTCTTTTAGTTCCAAATATCGTGCAAAGCATTTTTACATTTTTCTAACTATCTCTCTATTATCTTCTTTTATTGCTATGTTAAGCTCTTCTGTTCTTGATTCATTAAATTCAGCTATGTAGTTACTATAGTTGCCCCTTTTTTGCATCAGTTAACTTAATTGAGTTACCGAGTATCTTATCGCCGTAAATGCACTCGATGGCATCTTTGGTTTGGTCACGCCAAACAGTGAAAAATGTCCAAAATGGAAGCCTTAATGGCACAGCGCGTCGTCTGAGCCGCTTAAAAATGGCGGAATGCAGACGATGGCACTCGACTACGGTTTCCGGCAGAGCACATGTGGTGGCCGAGAGAATGAGGAAGAGAGATAGAGAGAGAGAGAGAGAGAGGGAAAGGAAAAGAAAGACAACTTCAGTGTAAACAAATATTTCATGAATTTACGTATTATAGATATATGAATATATTTATATATATATGTGTGTGTGTGTGTATATGTATATATAGGCAATAAATAATGCGAAATATGAGTTGCCCTCACACACATATACGCCTACAATTTTGCGGCAAATCATAAAAAATGCGGCTCTACTCGTCATTTGCTTCCGTTGCCTGTTGCCTGTTGCCAGGCGAGAAAGGCGTTCACAGATCTCCTGCCAGCTGGTCAGACGCTTTATTTTGGTGTATAATTAATTGTTGTTGGCTACCTGACATTTGCTCACTGTTGTTGCTGTTGCTGTTGCTGTGGTTCTCTGCTGCTGCCGCTGCCGTTGCCGTTGCCGTGGCCGCCCAACTTGTTAAAGCAGATGGAGGCCAGGCCAATAATGAAATTCACTTTAATTTTCAACTTGGCTCAACATGAAAGTAAAAGTTTTGCGTTCTACATAGTTGAAGCGACGCTCGTTGAGACGCTCCACTTGCATTGATGAAGGCTTACTTCGAGTGTAGGTGTGTCAGCCAGTGGGTGGTGTCTTTATTTCTGTCTATATGTAATGGCTTCAGGGGTTGGCGGTTGGTTTGTATATTTGTATATATATATACATAATGCCTTAAAGCCGCCAATTAAAAGTTTTGCCAAGCGAAACTGATTCAAGTGCTGCCTAGAAACTGAAACGGCCGTGCGCCTGATTAGGGCTGATAAATCTTTAATTTTCACAAAACACAAATACAGAAACTGACGAGAACTGAAGAGCAGCAGCTGAGGCAACAACAACAACAACAAGTCGACGCAATCCAATTTGCCATTGACCCTCGCCTTTGATTTTGACATGAACATGAGTATAATAGCACCCAGACCCATAGACTCACTCTGCTCTGGTTTGCTTTTAAGGGATGGCTCAATGGGTGGGTTGAGGACTGGCTTACCAGCTGGGCGAGCTCGCGTGCGGCGGCTGTTATTGAATTTTTAAGATTTATCGATTTTATGTGCACATGGCAGAGCCGAGAGTTACCTGTGAGAGTACTTTGAACTCGGCAGCAGCAGCAGTAGCAGCAGCAGCTGCCATACTTACACATACGAGCGAGAGAGTGTACTATATGTGGGCCCAATGTTATAGTCCATGTAAAACACACACCATAAAAAACGACAACGACTGCGGCACCCATAAATTAAAGGTCTTAATAATGATGAATGGCAGGGGAAAGGGGCAGGCGCAGGGGCAGGGGCGGGGGCAAGTTCTACCAATACGAATGGCAGCAAATCAGCGTAGTACTTTAAAAGGTTAGAGCTGACAGACGAGGTGTTCACCTTATGATCTATGCCATCGCCAGGTTAATCAAGAATGTACCTCTCTACATGCTGAATGAGCGAAACTTTCGCTTGAGAAATTGTCTTGGGACAGCTTAAAATAGTCGACACACATTTATGTGAGTGGTGCTGACTGCAGTGGGTCCTACTTGGCATCGGCATATGGGCAATTTATAAGCAATAAAACTGTTAAAGAGTATTTTGCATAGATGTATGTTTGAGTGGCATTTGTGAAATAATAAACACATAATTTAATGATAATAAGTCTTAAATCAGCTTATTTATGTTAAATTTGCCCACTGCCTATCTTGAACAAGTTTATTGTTTATATAATTTAATTTTCATTGACGTTGTTGGCTTGTTGGATTAGCATGAGAATAATTAATGTGATTTGTAGATATTCAGATTTGGATAAGGAAATTATTTACTATGCATAATATTAGCTTTAAATTTGAATAATTTAGGACTAAATGGACTGAGCCAAAACAGAAATAATAAAAAATCAAAAATGATAGAACTAGATAAATTAAATATTTATTTATATATATTCAATGATGGACTGCCAAAATCATTGATTGACTGACTGACAGAGAGATTCATTTAGTTGCTAATTAAATCTATTATTTAGATTGATAGAATGACTCTAAGATATGGATATGGAAATTATTTACTATAAATTTTAATTATCTAGGACTATATAGAAAGAAGTAGGCCAAAACATATACAAATAATTTAGAACTAGATCAATTTATCTATACATTTATTGCTCGACTCGTCTAATAACTGATTGATTGACTGACACACCGACTGCCAGAGAGATTCATTTAGTTGCTAATTAACTTTCTAAATGACTAGCTGAGTGGCTGACTGATAGATTGACTCTAGCTGAATGCCAACAGCTGCCAACTGACCATTCCTCAGCCTTGAGCTTAGCACATTTTTCCAGGAACTCAATTGAGAGTCGTTGTTCAATTTTCAAAAAACTCATCGTAATCTGGCTGGGGCTGAGCGCATGTTTGGCAAAGTTTCAAGTTGCGTCCAAAATGGCTTCAAAGCCAAAACAATGCTTAAAGTCTATTTCATGTTGACTACTTTAGCAGCTAATGGATAGCGCTCGAGCAGATGTTAACGGATGCTTGATTGTTCACATTTGACAAACATTAACTCTCATTTCGGTCAGATCTTACTTATCGGGCCGCACAGCCAGACGCATTAATTTCAATTAAAGCACGAAATATGTGTATGCAATGCACACACACACACACACACACACACTCATTCACTGTGTGTATGTGTGTCAACAAATATATATATATACTCGAACTGCTGCGCATTTGTCTACAATTTTTCGTGAAATATGAAGATAATTATTGACAATATTGCCGGCGAGCAATTGCGGCAGATTGGGTGGCAATCACCGCGCCCCGTGTTGATGAGGTGTGACAGATGATAGCCGGCAAGTGAAAGTTGTGCATTGCACAAATGGATTAATAACCCCTGACTGCCATCAGCTGACTGTCTGCCTGGCTGACTGTCTGCCTGGCTGACTGGCTGCCTGGCTGGCTAAATGAGTGTGGGCTAAGAGTGCTGAGCTTTTTTGACAAATTGACTAAATAGTTGTGGCTGGCGTTGAAATTAATAAC
>JAWNPA010000019.1:2035000-2092500 GCA_035045345.1 Drosophila hamatofila
GGAGCAGGGAGCGGAGAAGGGAGCGGGCAGGGGCTGAAGCTCTATCTGCGGCAACGAGCCAGACAGTTAGACCTATGCATGCCATGATATAATCTCGTACTGGGGCCTGCCGCCGTATTTATTACGCGCTTCCCACAACTTTCCCAGCACACTCACTCACACAGACACACATAAACACACACACAGACACACGCACGTCAAACATGTGTAGCTGCAAATTTGTGGGCTAAACTAAAGCGAAAAATGGAGCAAGCCGGGCAGACGAGGGGCTTGGCCCGGCCAACGTTTCGAGAGGGTATCAAAACGTTGACGCGAACCAGGCGAACCCAATGAAGAAGCAAATTAACACTAATAGTTGTGTATATAATGTTGTCAGACTTTCCACCATAAATGCGTACGGCCTCAGCACTGCGGATAATACATTTTGCTTAACGTACTAAATTTGTTCATATTAAAGCTGGGCGCGAAAATGCGAGAAAAACAAAGAAAATTAAGATAATATTGTAAGTGAAATAAAGGATTTGCCAGAGAAGGCAGATAATCTAAGAATACTATATGTACTATAAATACTTTATTATATAAATATGTTGTTAGGAATGAGACCTAGTTCTAAAAATAGAATAGACTTAAAAGGGTAGTGGGAAGCATGTAAATGTATTCTTTTTTTTATAAAATATATTATGTGCAACTCATCAAAAGGATTTGCTAGAGATGACATCATAATTAATACTAATGAACGCTAGATGATATGCTACAAGACATGAGACAGAAATAGAGTAGTAGATATTAGCTATAAATATATATATTTAACATATACATATATGTATATATAAATTATAATCAAATTTATACATTTTATTAGGCAAACAAATAAACATAAATTATAAAAACATTTGCTGGAAGAGACATCATAAAAACTTGACCATTTATAGCATGCAATTAATGATTATATATAAATTAAGTCAGAGATAAAAATTTATAATTATATATGTACTATATAAATTCATATATGTATATATAACATTTCAAACCGAAATAAAACAATATATACATATATATATGAAAAATAATTGGATACAGAAGCAAACGAAATAGTTAATAGATTTGAATCAAGTTTACATAATACATGCTATTATATATATAAAATAAATTAAAATATTTCGAAATATATTAAAATTTTAGCTTAAAGTTTTATATATGTATAGTAAAAAACATTAAAAATTTATTAAGGTTTTAGTTTAATAATAATAATAATAATAATTTTTTTAATGTTGTTCTCTTAGGTTATAAATCATACCATTAAGTTAACTCTAGATTTGTCAATAAATTTTAAATAAATAATTTAATAAATATAATAAAAAGCAATTAAAAATTTCTTAAGTTTTAAAAGAAACATATGTATATATGTTTATGATATGAAATTAAAAACAAAATTTATTATTAGAAAATAGACTATATTTTACTTAAGATCAATCAATCAAATTGATTTGGGCTTATCTTAAGAATAACATGATATCATATTATTTCAAGTGAAAAATGCGGATTATCAAAGCAAAAAGCTTTGAAATTTGAATTTGAAATAGATTTGTTGGCAATCAAGTAAAACTTACTTTCAATCATTTGAATGGCCAAAAATCTAAGATTTTCTATGCTCTGAAAGGCTTAAGCAACTAAACCAAGTACGCCCTCACAGTAAGAGTATTTGAGCTTCGTTGAGTCAGAGATTTTGCCCTTCTCTCTTTATTGCGCATATCGATTTATACAGCTAGCTAATCTCTGTCTGTGTGTGTGCAAATTTGAGGGTATGGGCGGTTGGGTTAAATGCATAATTGGCGATTAGACGATTGGCCCTAATATGCCACACGCTGCAATGGCCAGCAACAAAAGCGCAACAGCAACTGCTGCTGCTGCTGCTGCTGCTGCTGCTGCTGCTGCTGCTGCTTTAGGGCAACATCATGCGAATTCGATTGTCTCTGGCTGGAGCTGAGTCTTTGCTGTTGCTGCTACAACATTTATTTTATTTTACTTTACTTTATTTTTACTTTTTGTTGCTGTGAGTTAATTGGGTCACGCCCCGTCGCCCCGCCCATGGGTACCTACCTTGCCGAGCTGTAAAAGTAATGACAACGCCGTGTGCTTTCATTCATATATATGTATATATATGTAGATATATATATTGTTTAAATATATATATATATATATATATATTTATATATATTTCCTTTGCTTTTGTTCTTCATTCAGTTGCATTCAATGCTTGCCTTTTGTTAAGCGAACTCTGCGCCCTGTCATACATGTTAAGTAGATACATCTATATACTATATTTATATTTATATTAATATTTATATTTATATTTATATTTATATTTATAGATATATGTATATGTATTTTAGTTATATATATATATATTTATATCATACAATACATAGGTATTACTTATATAGTAAGGTTATTTTGCATGTTCATTGTTTTGCTCATTCAAGTTCAACGTTTAGTTTATGCCCCTCATTTACTAGATGCAAAGAAAAAAGTCTTTGGTTTACCTTAAAGATATTATTTTTGTTTTTCTTCTTCCGCTTCTTCTTCTATTTATTTTTTGCTTTTGAATTGAATTTTTTTTATATTTTTTGCTTTTGTTTTTCTCATTTTGTTTATTTGTTTTTGTTTTTATTTTGCTGCTTGAATGCTTTTAGGGCTTACGACGTACAGGCAAGTAATATCTGTAGATATATATATATATTTTTTGGAGTGTGTAGGTGTGTGTGTGTGTTTGTGTACTTGGAGCACTCTGTGTAGATGTGTGTGTGTGTGTGTGTGTGGGCATTTACATATGTATTATTTACGTATGAATTGATGAATATGTTGAGTTTCATTTGATATTCCTTAACTTTTTACATATTTTAACTAACTTCTGCAAATACAAGTTTTACCTAAGTTTAATGCCAAAGCGCAGTCGGATTCACAGTTAATTTTCTTTTTCTTTCTCTCAAGGGTTTTCAGGAATGGGAAATATACATAATGTGCGGGCAGCGTTAACTCAACTCAGCTCAAACTCACACTATTTCTATTAATATGCAAAAAGTGAAAAGTGGGTCAACTGGCGCAAATCTCGCTTTAGACATGCTTAAACTCGATTACTGTCAAAATGTCAATTAAAAGCTAAAGTTAAATGGGATATCTCAGCTGGTGCGGATGACATTGGGCTTGAATTAAATGCGAATATAGTTTCATTTGTATATCATTCCGGAAATAAATCCACTGGCTTGTTCGCCATCAACGAACTACATGTTGAGAGAGGCCTGGTAATAGCTGGCTGTCAAATGTGTCTGTTAAATTTACACTTTGTCAAGTCTAGCCGACACGTCTCAATGTAGATATACACAAAGCGAGTGTATGTATTCTTTAATCCAATGGAAAGTTTGTAACAAGTTTATGTTAAATCAGTCTGTTTAATTTTGGTAATGGTATTAAATCTGTTTGTTAAATGTAAAATTCATAGAGTCATGACAAATCATAATAGGAAATGTTCAATTAGTAATCTGATGTAAATTCCGAATCTAGTTGCTGAGCCTGTTGATATATAAAATAAATTTAATTTAGTTGTAAAATTTGTTTAGCAGGTTTTAAATCTGTCAATTATAAATTTTAGGCCAAGCTTTCAAATCGAGGTGTTAGATTTAACAACTTAGCATTCCAGCTGTCAAATGTATGTAATATTACATTTATTAAATTCAGCTGTCAATTGCCTAAAATCTAACTGTCAAATGTGATGTAATACATAAATTGAGTTGTCAGATTCAAATGTTAGTTTTAAGTTTTATGAAATTAAATTGCTTAAGCTGTCTTATTCATTTTTAATGCTGTTAAAACAAGCTGTCAAATAAAATGTCAAAATCTAGCAATTACAAATTCTCTTGTCAAATCTAGCTGACAAGTTTAGTTATCAAGTCTAGCTGCTAAATCCAACTATCAAATCTGTCTGTCATTATAACTGTCAAATTGAAGTGTTAGCTTGCAGCTCTGTGATATTTAGCTGTCAAATTTGATTGTTAGTTTCACAATTGAGTTAACGCCACCTTTGTATGTATTTCATTATTCATATTACCTATATAGTCTATGCGTGCTGATCATCATTATATTTTATTTTAAATATTTTGTTTTCTTTTTTATTGTATCTAACGCTCTGGCCACGCCCACAAATTATGCGAATGCTTACAATACCTTCAATATTTTGCCTATATATACAGAAGTCACACAGATATTAAGAATTAATTTCATTTTAAATTTTGCTATTTTCTTTTCGTTTTTTTTTTTTTTTTTTACACTTATAAAGTCATAAAGTGGGTCTTGCTCCTGCTTTTCTTTCTCTTTCTCTTTGTCAGCTTTAACTGACAGTTAAGGATTTCTGTTGAGCCGAATAAGAGTTTTATATATGTATATTATGTAACTGCCTACAACTTACATTTCTTTTAAAGAATGGGAGTGAAGTTTTTTTTTTTTATTTTTGGTTGGCTTTTTGGAAACAACATTTGAAACTCTCACACACGCATACACTAACTCAGAGAGAGAGAGAGAGGGAGACAGAGATAGATAGATAGATAGCGGGAGTTACAGTTACAGTTAGAGTTACAGTTAGAATTACAGTTACAGTTAGTTTTACAGTTATAAATTTTAATTACATTTACATGGGCATAGACGACTCTTAAGTACTTTGCCTGCGTGTGTGTGTGTGTGTGTGCATGTTATTTCTCTCATTTACTTTTGACTTTTACATTGACATTGACTTTTACTTTTACCTTTAGTTTTACTTTTACTTTTACTCTGACTTTTACTTTACTTTACGTTACTTTACTTTTATTGCAGTTAGTTTTTAGCTCGTATCTTACTTTTCATAATGCGGGGATTTGCGAGAGTTGAGATGTTGGTATTTACAGTTTCTTAGGGTTCGCTAGTTAGTCGTAGGTATTCATACATAACTATATATATACTTCTATAGGTATGATATACATATATATTAATTAGTTTAGTTTTTAGTTTTGTTTTTTTTCTTTTCTTGTTTTCCATTTGCTTTGCGCTTTATAACTAGAAGTATACTGCATTATTTTTCATTGAATTTTCCAGTGTTTGTTTAGTTTTCTTTTTCGCTTTTGCTTTCGCTATTTTCTTTGTTTATTATCTTCATTCGCCATATCTTTTAATTAGACACTATCACAAACAGTTCGCTTGCACAAATTCACGCCACCAAAATTCGCCCGATTCTCTCGCTAGTCGATGAGCCACATGAATGTATATAAAATATGTGTGTGAGTGTGTGTGTGTGTGTGTGAGTGAGTGAGTGTTATAGTTGGTGTTCACTGTATGCATTCAGTTAAAGTTTAGTCAGTTCTGCGGGGGTTTGATGTGACTGTGGAGTCGAGGCGCTTAGACATCGGTGCCGCAGCCCTCTTGGTAGCCCTCGTCCGGGGAGTTGCGGCTGCTGCTGATCAGCGCCCGCTTCAGCGCTGTGACGGGCGGCAGCACGGGCACGCCCCCCTTCTGCCAGACCCGTATCGTCTTGGCATTCACGGGCTGGCCGTTGGGCAGTATTGAGCAGGAACTGGAGCTGGCTGGAGCCGGAGCAGCCATTGCCGCCACGGCGGGCGTGGGCGATGATCTGGCCGAGCCACTGCTGCTGCCGCCTCCGTCGTGTAGGCGTGGCAGGGTGCGACTGCTGAAGTGTGGACTGCCGCTGTGCTGGAGCTGCTGCTGCAGCTGCAGCTGCTGCAGTGGATGCATCTGCAGCTGATGATTGTGCTGATGCTCGGCGCCGGGCACCAAGGGCAGCCCGTAGTCATTGGGATAGCCGGAGGAGCCGCTCGACAGATTCGTCGTGGCCGTCGAGGTGGTCGAGGCGCCGGCCGCTGCTGCTGCTGCTGCTGCTGCACTGCATCCTCCGGTCTGCTGCAGCGCCGCATTGCAGTGCGAGCGCGGAAAGGTCTTGCTGAAGTAGTCGCTGGCCGCGCTCCGCTCGTGCAGATCGTACAGCTGGCTGGAGTCGATGATGGGCGTCTTGTCCGTGTAGCGCTTCATGAACAGATCATCCGCCGAGCTGGCCCCAGCTGCTGCTGCTGCCGCCGCTGCGTGCTCCCACAGCCCAGAGGGATACAGCGAGTCGCAGCCATTGGCCCGACTATACTCCCCACTGCCTCCGCCGCTCGTCAGCTCCATGGTGGGCAGCTTGAGGTCGCAGAACTCGTCGCTGCCAAAGCGCTTCGTGTCGTTGATCAGATCCGGATTGTTGCCGTGCCCAGTGGAGCCGCTGGGCGAGATGAAACAGGGGGCGGTGGAGAGCACGCTGCCCGCATTGTCGTAGCCCTGCGTCGAGTAGGGCAGGTCGGTGAGTCGTGGCGGCTTCTGGACAGGATTCGCATTGCGCTGCTCGTGCGGCGAGCCAGTGGTACGCCTACAGCTGGCTCCGCCCACGCCGCCCACTCCGCCGCCAGCTGCTGCTGCGCTGCTGCTGTTGGTCTTGCGCTCCAGCGTGCCGGATGCGACTCCAGCTAAGCCTCCATCAATGCAATTGGCCACAGCTCCATTGGCGATGACAACGCCGCCGATGCTGCCGTTGCCCGTCGCCGGCTGCGTCTTGTTGGTAATGGAATTCTGATGATTGACCGAGGTGATGACCTCCATGTGGTTGGGCGTCTTGCTGTCCACATACGGCTGCCGCCTCACCCGCAGCAGCAGGCACATGATGGCCGCCAGGGCGAACACAATCAGAGCCACGAGGGCGGCGCTGAGGCCCACAATTTGGCCACTGCCCAGGGAGGCCATGCCCGCGGCCCGCATGCTCACGTGGAGCGTAAAGTTGGCCTCGGCGCTGCCGGCGCGATTCTCGGCCACGCAGTAGAACTCGCTGGAGTCCGTCTCCTGGGCATTGGTCAGCACGAGGCGGGAGCGCTTCTCGAAGCCGCCCTCCAGCTGCTCGAACATGTGGACCCGCTGATAGGCGCTGAAGGCGCTGTTGTTGGCCAGCTGCCGGCCATTCCAATACCAATGGATGCTGGCCGCGGGCACGGCGCGTGCGCGGCACGTGATGGAGGCATTCTCGCCCATGGCCGTCTCCACGTAGTGGGAGATGGGCAGCATCTCGGGGCGGCAGGCGAAGTCGTCCACATGCAGCTCCGCAAAGCTGCGGTCGATGATCCTCTCGGGTCCGCCTGCGCACACCGGCGCCACCGGATACGGAATATTGCGCTGCATCAGCCAGAGCTTGGCGTCCCGCAGCCGGCAGTCGCAGAGCCAGGGATTGTCGTGCAGCTCGATGCCGTGCAGCCGGCTCAGCGTCTCGATGGTCTTGGGCAGCAGCTCGCTCAGCTTGTTCCCGTTCAGGCGCAGCAGCGTGAGTCCCTGCAGCCCGCTGAAGGCCTGCGCCGATATCGTCTGTATGTCGCAGTGGGAGAGATCCAGCTTGTGGAGCGAGGGCGTGCTGCCGAAGGCCTGCGCCTCGATCTTGTGGATGTGGTTGGAGGCGAGCGTCAGCTCGCGCAGCGAGGAGATGTGGCTGAGGGCCAGGCTGGGCACCGTCACCAGGAGATTGTGCGACAAGTCGAGCTCCACCAGATTGGTCAGCCCCTTGAAGGTCTCGCGCTCGATCTCCCCGATCTTGCAGTGGCGCAGATAGAGCTTCTGCAGATTGAGCAGATTGGAGCGCACGAACTGCTCGTTGGACAGCGTCTGCAGCTTGTTGCCGGACATGTCCAGCACCTGGGTGCTGGGATCGATGTGGTCGGGTATCTGGATGAGCTGTCGGTCGATGCACTCCACCGTCTGCTTGCCGCCCTTCCACTTGCAGGCGCACACCGTCTGGCAGCTGCTCAGTTGCTGCACCGGATTGTCCAGTTCGCTGGCCGGATACGGATACGGAGCCACCGAGGGCGCCACATAGCCATCGTCTGTCATGGGCTGGCTGTCGGCGATGGAGAATACTTCGTTCTGTTGCTGTGCGGTTTTGTAGCTGGAACTGGAACCGGAACTGGAACTGGAGCTGCCTCCATTTGCATAGAGTTTGCCGGAACTATAGCGATTCGCTAGCAGAGATCGGGGCAGTTGCAGCAGCAGGAGCTGCAGAAGCAACAGCTGCCTCCAATGCAGCTCCATGCTTCTCTAAGATGAGCTGGATGAGAGTGTGTGTGTGTGAGTAAGTGTGGGTTGGTGTGTGATGATGATATGATGCTATCCTTTAGGCCATGCCACGCTGGCTGTGCTTTGATATGCTAACCTCCTGATCCGCCTCCTCCTGCTCCTCCTTTTGGTCTGCTCTTTTTTTAATTATGATAATAGTGCAAACTTCCGTGCGGATTCAGCTCGAATGAATTTATTATATATTGGTCAAGCGGAAAATTGATTAATTGCCGAGTTTTCCTCGTTGTTACTGTTGTTGTTGTTCTTGTTGTTGTTGTTGCTCCTTTTGCTTTTGCTTTTGTTGTAAATATTTTCATGTTTTGGCGTAATTAGCGGCGCCTGGCGCAACGTTATTTATAGAAGCGACGCCGCTCGCTAGGACCAGATGATAATCGTTTTTTATATATATTTTTTTCTTGTATTTTCTTTTTTTGTTGTTTTCTATTTATTTTTTTTATTTTGCCAGAGCTCGCGACCAAAAAAATAAAAGCGAAATTTTTACTTTTACGCAACACTGTCCGGCCACAATTTTCTTTGTGTTCACTTGTTGTTGGGGTTGTTATATGTGTGTATGAATTTCCTCCTTTTTTACCGTTATGTTTTTTTTTTTTGCTTTTTTTTTGGTTAGCGATTTTTGCCACGCAAAGCTTTAATTTTCATCGCGTTTTCGTTTTCGTTACGTTTCGGCCTCGTGGCCTGCAATCAGAGCAGCGTTAGAAGAACGACAGGAATTGTGGAACGAGCTGGACTCGAGCCCTGCGTTCAAGACAAACACACACAACAACAACACACAGCCGCACAGCAAGAGGACCGACCACACACACACGCACACGGTCGCGGCGTCGAGTCACGAGTCACGAGCAGTACACGAAGCTGATTGAAGATTGTGTGTGTGTGTGTGTGTGTGTGTGCGTGTGCGAGGTGCGCGTGATAAGTTTTATTCAGCTGCTCATTGATTTTCATAGGCAACTGTTACACTTTGCTGCCCACTCACATTGCACTTGCTAATGATCATTGCCAACTTCATTAGAGCATTCAATTCAAATTTCATTTGGGTTCACCACTTGTAACGATTTCGAAGCGAACGAAGTTGAACGGCTCTAACGGCTCTAAGCGACGGCAACGCGCGCTACATATGACTGACTGGAAACCCAACCGTTCGGCAGCAATCATCGACTTGAACTGAGCGCTGAGCTGATGCACTGCACTGGCAAAAGCGAAAGCCCAAAGCCCAAAGCCAAAGCCAGCGAGCGACACAAGTAACAACAAAAACAACATTCGTTTCGTCGGCATCGTTGTGTGCCACTCGTGTTCGGCCCGCCGCTTCGGCTGTATGCTTAACTTTGCCTTGCTTAGATCTCGTGTGCTGTCGTTGTTTTTAAGCGAAGGGGGTTGGCCATACGCTGAGGAGTGCTGCATTGGGTACTCGTGCGAGCCGCTCTCACTCTCTCTCGTGTCGGCTGCTAAGCGCTCAAGCAATGTTGCTTTAACCGTTTCGCAATGTGCGTGCCTAGCAACATGCGACTGACAACATGTTGAGTGAGTTTAAATTGAGATAAGATAGTTCTTAAAAGATAATTAAGTTTATAGTGTATAAATAACAAATTATTTATGATAATGCAAAAAGTAATAACGAATAAAACAATCTTCATGTTAATTATCTAAATGCTTTAAAGTTGTTATAGTCAATCAAATAGCAAATATGAATATGTTCATTAGTTGATCTTCATTTCTTTTGAGTGCAATTAAGTTTGCTTTTTCACCGCTTCAGATGTTGGCTTCCATAATGAACAAACTGAATGATCTGCCGGAATATACGAATACGAATACGACTACGAATTCTTTGACCCGGCGCGACCTACTCAGCCATGAAGCAAAACAGAACCAAATAAAGTAAATAAACATGAGAAACGTTCTTTGAAAATGAGGCCTGAGTAGGGAAGGGGAAGGGTGGGGTACTGGGGGCAGTTGGGGGCCTCTCTTTGGGTTTTTTGAGTTTGTCTTTGAGACGTAATTTGTATTTTAGCTGAATGAGTCACATCCGTCGACTCAGCCGCGACTCGAGCAATGAATGAATCGATGCATTGTGTGCAACGTGTGCAGAATTTCACAATTTGTTGAAATATGGGCGGGATAAAAGGGTGGCAGGGAGCACGCAATGCTGAAGATCAGCTTACAACTGTGTAAATGTAGATGTCCATATATATACATATGTGTATATATATGTATGTATGTATGTTTATATGAGTGCACAATTCTATCTGGAATAATGATCGCCTTGGCTGCTTCTGCAGAACAAAGGCAGCAAAAAAAGTTGTTAGATTTGCAGCAGCAGCAAGAGATGCAGAAGAGAGAGAGTGAGAGAGAGGGAGAGGGAGAGATAGACAGAGCTGCTTAGGATAAACGAACTGTGGATACTCTAAGACATGGAGATGTTTATATATATATATTATTATATGCGAGGGTGGGTTAAGAATATGCAAACCCAAAGCCTTGAGCTTAGCTCTAAAGTTATATATAATCAATAGCTGTGCTTTAAGCTATTTAATAGTATTAACAATAAATGCATACATATATAAATTAGCTAGTCAAAAAAATCAAATATATAAATAAATAAAATAATAATAATATTTAAAAATAATAATAATAATAATAATAATAATAATAATAATAATAATAATAATAATAATAATAATAATAATAATAATAATAATAATAATAATAATAATAATAATAATAATAATAATAATAATAATAATAATAATAATAATAATAAGAATAATAATAATAATAGTAATAATAATAAAAAGAAAATTATACATATACATATATAATTAAATATATAATAACTATAGTAAAGCAGCTTCAGATTTTGCTCCAGAATATAAGTTTGTAAGCTTCAAGCAAACATATAAACATATGTAAATATAATAAACTATAATTTAATCAGTATACTAAATCAACTACAGATCTTGATTCAGAATGTATATAAACTTAAAATCAACAACATCTGCGCACCGTACAACACATGGCATGATCACATTTTAATACCCTCTAAAAAAAAACAACAAAAGAAAATAAAAGATACAAAATAATAAGAAAAAAAATAAGCAAAAAGAAAAGATACATCTACAGCAGCAGCAACAACAACAACAGCTAGAGATACAGACGGTCTGGGCTTTTAATGATGATGACAACAAGAGCTGAGACCCACACACTGCGATTGCGGACCCTGAGACGCAGACCGAAACTGGAACTGAGATTCAGATGGAGATGGAGCTCGAGATGGAGCTGGGTCTGGGGCTGGGCAGAGGCGGGGGGACTGTGAGGCAGGTACTGCGGGGCAGCTATGTGAGCGTTAAGCTAATTATCTGCAGGCGGCGTATAAGTTACTTCACCTGCGGGCCACTTTGTGGCAGGTAGTTGCTGTTGTTGTTGTTGTTGCAACAGCTGCTGCTGCTGCTGCTGCTGCATTGTGTATGGGGCACATGATATCTCATGATGTTGCCCAGACAGGAAACGCGCTGTGTAGCTGACAGTGCGCTGTGCCCCCGCCCCAGCCCCCTCTCTCCCTCCCTCTCTCTCCCTCTCTCTCATTCTCTGATTCCCTCTGTTTATTGCATATGAATGAAATTTTCAGGTCGCATCTTGAAGATACAGATACTTAGACTCTGACTGCGATTGCGAGTCGGCTTCAGCTTCAGCTTCACTTGCAGCATGAGAAGTTTTTTTGTTGTGCCTTTGCAGCAAACGTGTTTGCTCAACAATAATCGTAAAAAAGTAGAGAGAATTTAACTAGCTACGCCTTTGCTTGTTGCTGCGGAGCTAGAGCATACTACAGTTACATATATACGTATAGACTATCTACTGCATAGTTATAGATACTTGTGACAGATGTATCTTATAGGTACAATTGTGAATTTAGTATAGCTGATGCATGTGTATCTATATACATATAGAGACATTCCGTAGATTAATTTATGTAGCTTAGATTCTGCACAGATATATACATTTCAAAGATACATCTGTATATCTAATCTCACTTCACTATAGACACATTCTGCAGATATATTTATGTATCTAATCTTTCTTCATCATAAATATCAATTCATTCATAAATATCATTTCACAAAAGCATTTCTTTATCATTCTAACCTTTTGCGTAATCATAGATACATTCAACAAATACATATCTGTGTCTATTGATGTATGTGTATGAATATAAATGCATTTCACAGATAATAGCCTATATTCTACATTAATATCAAAAAATTTCACTGATAAATTTGTATATATATCCAAACTTATTTATATAGTTTGACATATATATATAACCGATATATGGTTTTTATACATTCTATTCTACATTGATTTCTAAAGATTTCACTGATAAATTTGTATATATATCCAAACTTTTTTATATATTTTGACATATATATATATATATATATATATATATATAACCGATATATGTTTTTTTATACATTCAACAGGTACATCTATATTTCTACATCTAGACATAGATACATTCCACAGATATATTTATGTATGTCTTTATCCGCATGGATATACATAGATACAATTCACAGATAGATCTATATTTCTGTGATACTTTCCATAAATACATTAAGGGTTATAGTCTAGGTTCTGCTCAGATATCTACAAATTCCATAGATACATCGACATTTCTACATTTCACAAATCAACTACATCTAAAGATATTTCCCACAGATACATTAGCGTATCTAGCCTAATGGCTATCTCAACAGGCATTGCCAACATAATTCACTTTGATTAAGGTCAGTTATAATTGTCGAAAAGTGAAATCTTCTCTTGCCGCATTATTCTTCACAGTTACATTAGCGTATTTATACACTTCCTCTTCTGCCTTGTATCTTCTATCTTCTATCTTCTATCTTTGGCTTCCTCTGCTTCGCTATCGAGTCAGCCAAGCGAAGAGCCACGCTTTGTCTTCTGCGCATTTTCTAAATGAGTTGCGTTTTTATTTTTTCTATATATAAATCCAATTGAAATGTGTTGAAAATGAAAACAAAATTTTTTATTTTTATTATTTGATTTTAAACTATTTTTGATGTATGGATTTTGTATATGTACTTATATAAATATATGTAATTTAAGATGTTTAGCCTTGCAGTTATGCTTAGGCATTGCAAACTGTGTAGCAAGCGCACAAAAAACACAAAAGTTATTAAAAATGTAATTGAAGGTGTTATGAGGCAGCTATGAGAGGGTGGCATGAAATGTTTTCGATTTTAACATGCTTATATTCAAGTGAAGATCGACTTTTTAAAGCTTTATAATATAAAATAAAATAATATAGAAGATATTAAAAAGTTAGGCAGAAGTTGACTTCTTATATACATAAGTTATATGAAGTATTATACAAGTGTTATATAAAAAACTATCAGACGATTTTAATTCAATAGTTGAAATACATATCTTTATCATATATGTATATAATATTCTAATGTTTGTATGAAGACGAAAACGAGCATATGCAAATTCCAATATGGATCTAAAGTAAGTTCATCTGTGGAAATAAAAATCCATCCATATAACATTCACCTAATCCCTAAGTTCTTTCAATTAAAGATAGTATTTATCTTAGAGAAATGAATTGGAGCTATATAAATTATTGTTGATTAGGCAAAGTGAACAAAACTGAAAAATATTCTTAGCTGATTAAATATTAACCATAGAGAATAAAAATCAATATAAAGGATCTTTACCTGGCTAACTATTAATAGGAATAAATCGAAATTATTTAAGTAACAGTTGCTTTGGCAAAGTATTCTAAGCTTCAATATATCTTTAGCTTCTCAAATATACACGACATACAACATTCAATTTAAACCCCTCTCCTTCTAGCTACCTTAAAGAGCTTTTACTGTAGAGTATTTCATATTCGGTGCGCTCTCTCGCATGTTTCTCATATATCAGAATGCCTCATCAGCATTGGGGAATCACTTAAATTCCATGTTAGGTATGATAATCATTTATTTTTGTTTTATTTTTGTTTTATTTTTTTCGTTGCTTTTCAAAAATGATAAATTCGCTTGGCTGGGCGAAAGTAGAACTCGATTGCTTGCAAATCGTTCCGCAGCGGAAGTTGGGTGAGAAATCGCTGCGAGTGCTTTATGATCGCTTTGCTTTGAATGTTGCTGCTTTTTTTTTTGTGTGTTTTCTGTATTTTCTTTTCTTTGCTTCTGCTGTCACAGGCCGCTTCTCATGCCACTTCTCTTAGTCTCCCACATGGCCACACATGTGGCATGATGTTGCTGCCACTGCCACACACTTGTACAATTTGTTGACTTTCACATTTGGCTACAATATTTCTCTCTCTGTACGCAACAATTAGCCGCAGTTAATTGGCCAAAGTGCTTTTGTGCCACGCTTTCTGCACTCGCCGCTAATCTTGGCGATTTGAACAACTTCCGCAGCCGCAGCAGCAGCAACTGTAAAACCTACGGTGCAACATCTCGTAATTAATGCAAAAAAAAAAAAAACAAACCAACAACGAGAAAAAAGGAAAAACGAACAAGAAGAAGAAGAAGCACGAAATCGTAGCCGCTGCATGAGGCAAAATAAATATTTGCCAACATAATTTTCAGATAGGCAAAAATCACCTGAAGCCCCTGGAGAACTGGAGGCTGGGGAGCAATTGGGCAGCGGACAGGATGCTCAACTGTTCCAGCTGCCTTTGACCTTTGTGCTCGTAATGCTCCGCCTAATTGCCCTTAATTTATTTAACTTCAAGCTGTGCCGCCGCCGAGCCCGGCCCAGACCAGACCAAGCCCAGTCCCGTCCAGTTCAGTGTCAAGGGTTCACTTTGGAGCCGCCGCTGCGTGTCCTTTGGGTCGGTCATTGGGTCGGACGTCTGCTCCACCAAAACATATACATTCATTCATATATATACAAATGTATATACATACATATATACACCGCGCTATCTCCGGCATTTGGATTTGAATGAAAGCTCAGCTCCACGAATTGTGTGTGTGCTGGCTGACAATTAATGTTGTCCAAACTGTTCCTTTGAATTACAATTGAATACGCATTGAAATATGTGTGAATATTAACTGATATCTATCAACAGTTATTACCGATAGAGAATGTTGTTAGAAATTACCTGCTATCACCTGTCAAATGAGTTCCGGCTGAAGCTTTGTTATATTCTGACAATTTGTTGGCCCTGAGCTTTAGATATGGATTTGTAATTGGCATTGAATTGTGTATTAGTGTATAAATTGATAGATGACATGAGTAATTGGTATTAGTATTAGTATTAGTATTAGTATTAGTATTAGTATTAGTATTAGTATTAGTATTAGTATTAGTATTAGTATTAGTATTAGTATTAGTATTAGTATTAGTATTAGTATTAGTATTAGTATTAGTATTAGTATTAGTATTAGTATTAGTATTAGTATTAGTATTAGTATTAGTATTAGTATTAGTATTAGTATTAGTATTAGTATTAGTATTAGTATTAGTATTAGTATTAGTATTAGTATTAGTATTAGTATTAGTATTAGTATTAGTATTAGTATTAGTATTAGTATTAGTATTAGTATTAGTATTAGTATTAGTATTAGTATTAGTATTAGTATTAGTATTAGTATTAGTATTAGTATTAGTATTAGTATTAGTATTAGTATTAGTATTAGTATTAGTATTAGTATTAGTATTAGTATTAGTATTAGTATTAGTATTAGTATTAGTATTAGTATTAGTATTAGTATTAGTATTAGTATTAGTATTAGTATTAGTATTAGTATTAGTATTAGTATTAGTATTAGTATTAGTATTAGTATTAGTATTAGTATTAGTATTAGTATTAGTATTAGTATTAGTATTAGTATTAGTATTAGTATTAGTATTAGTATTAGTATTAGTATTAGTATTAGTATTAGTATTAGTATTAGTATTAGTATTAGTATTAGTATTAGTATTAGTATTAGTATTAGTATTAGTATTAGTATTAGTATTAGTATTAGTATTAGTATTAGTATTAGTATTAGTATTAGTATTAGTATTAGTATTAGTATTAGTATTAGTATTAGTATTAGTATTAGTATTAGTATTAGTATTAGTATTAGTATTAGTATTAGTATTAGTATTAGTATTAGTATTAGTATTAGTATTAGTATTAGTATTAGTATTAGTATTAGTATTAGTATTAGTATTAGTATTAGTATTAGTATTAGTATTAGTATTAGTATTAGTATTAGTATTAGTATTAGTATTAGTATTAGTATTAGTATTAGTATTAGTATTAGTATTTGTATTTGTATTTGTATCATTATTAGTACTAGTATCACTATCATTATTACTATCATTATTACTATTACTTTCACAGATCTCATATTCACATGAAATGAACTTCCCTTCAAACTAATATACTTCATTTTCTTTTTGCGAATGAGCAAACATTTGATTGAACGAGTGAAAATGGTATTTAACCTGTGGGGCGGGGCAAAGGTAACTGTGGCCACAATCGAAAATATATTCTAGCCCATGTTTGACTCTGTGTCTGTGGGCTTGACGTTCGGGGCACTAAACGCTCTAATTATTTTCTAACTGTTGAGATTTAAATGTCTCTCAGGCGTTGCAGCAGCAGTCAGTGGCCGCTATGGCAGCCACTAGAAATAGCAGCAATGGCTGCAGAAGCCGAAGCTGAAGCAGAGGCAGAAGCAGAAGCAGAAAGCGCTTTATCTTCATTTGAGCATTAAGCCGCTTACTGCATTTGTTATTGTGTCTGGTTGTTGTTGCTGTTGTTGTTGGTGGTGTTGTCTGGTCTGTTGTCTGGTCTCCTAGCTGGCCTTTGTTTCTGTTCGCTCTGTTTGCATTAAAACTGATTTGGCAGTCGACGCCGCTGTCGCCGCTGCCTTTGCCCCTGGCTTTTGCCTCCAGTTTTGGGGCAATTATTCAAAGCGTCTAAATTAGGTAATTGCCCTTTAAAGAATCATGCTAATTATTTATGTTTATGTATGGGTATCTCAGCCTCTGGCTCTGCCTCTGCCTCTGCCTTCGCTTGTGCGTGCGAGAGCTGCGGTTGTGTCCCGCATCCTATTTTCCTGCCCCGTCCGCAATGCATTTCGGCTGCGTTGTCATCGTAATGCCCTTCCCTATGCACGGGTCGGTCCTCAGCTCAGAGATGACTCCATGTTCCGTGCTCCGTGCGCTAGGCGACGCTTGTTTGCGGCCTTGATTAATGAAGTCGTCCTGCGGCCGTCTCCAGGACCAAAACACCAGCAACAATAACAACGTGGGTCAACAGGCGTGCTCCGACTCCGAGCACTCGTCCTCCCCCCCCCCCCCCCTACGCCTCCTCCTTGACTTTGGCTTGTTTTGTTTAGATTTATGTCAAATTGTCGGCCTTGCTTCGCGTCGCCAGAGGAGAGGAGCGGAGTAGAGCGGAGTGGGGCGGAGTGGGGCGGTGTGGGGCGGGGCGGGGTGGGCGACGCTTTTAAGCTTTTCAATCAAATCGAGTTTAAGTGGTTTACAGTTTTCGGCCCGTGGGCGTCATACGCAAGTTGGCGAAATTAATTGTTTGTCTAATCAGTTGATTGCATGCGGCTCCAAAGAGGACAACGCCAGACATCGAAGACTCCCACGCGTACTCAGATTTGAGGCGACCGCAGCCGATGCCAACGCCAATGCCAACGGCGGCGGCTGCTGCAAATTGACCTCTGCATGCGAATGGCGAGAGACTAAGTTAATGGGTCAATAGGTTAAACAGCTCTTAGCTAATATGGCTCAAACACAATGCACAAATTAATTGACATTGATGTGATATGCGTCAATATGGTTAAAGAAGAGATTGATAGCGCTGACAGACATGAAGATAGAGGGTTGAGACTGTATGGATATCAAATTATGAATATGTATAGAGAAATGTGAATGTAAAGATAGAAATGAATATACGGCTATATATAGAGAAGTCGTAGATATAAATGAAAATGACGGCAAGGGGCACGCTTCAGCAAGGCAAAGATGAATAGGTAAATAAAAAGAGAAATAAATATATAAATAGAGCAGCAAGTATAGATAAGTATACAACAAAAGAGGTACAAGCTTTCATCAAAGTAACGAATAATGTAATTTAATATATACATTTATATACACAGTACAACATATATATTTACAGTTTATTTATACACTTTACAAGGTAACAAGCCATAAATTGATATAAATATACAATATAATATAAAATGTACTTCATTCCGACAAGTCACATTCGGTCAGCTTGCGATTTATTTCTGAATCGTCTCAAGGTCGTAGTCAATCCAAAAGTTGGTCATATCGAGCCGAAGTGAATTCATTCTGATATTTTTAATTTTCCCACCTTCTGTGGTTTATAACAATTAAAAATAAATTTTCTCACCAAAGTTATGGCCTTGTGAAGAGGTTACAGTTCGAGTGCCTATACAATTATACATATGTATGTACATATCTCTTTATATCTAGTATGTAAAACTATATATTTAGCTCTAGTAAAAATGCATAAATGATATGTTAGTCTTCATATGTGCAAGTTTATACCTATAAATATATTATATATTTATATATGTGTGTATTTATAAAAATTATCTGTTTAGTACTAGCATTGTTATAGTTTTATATTGTTAAAGACACGTTAGTTAGTCATAGATACTTAAAGAGAACCGTTCAATCTTTTCACAGATAGTTAGAAAGTATTAAATGAGTAATCCTACTAAAAAATATGTTTATATTAACGTAACTATAAATACAGATATAATATTGGATTCTACCTGAAGTATAGCCAAACATAACTAGCAAGTTAGTTGGAAAGTATTTACAAGATATTAATTTGGAATTAGCTACTTACATATTAGCGTGGTTATCATATAGAGTTTGCCAGATATTCGCAATGATAAAGATGAAGCTGTTAGGAAAATTGAAATTAATATGAGAAAAGATATATCTATAAAAATGTTTATAGGTTCATATGCGTTAATATGTTTGTCTGTGTGAAATATAAATATATTTTTACAGAAAGACATTGTTAAATATGAAAAATATCCATTAATCAGTCTATAGATACAATCCAATATCCTTTCTAGGGACAGTTGTATATTTATATGTAACACGCTTGACCAATAAAAAGGTAATCGCGCTTCACAATTTCACAGTCTTTGTCACAATTCCTTTTGTAAGTCATAATAAACAAGTAAGAGGGCTCTAGTCGAGACTGCTCGACTAGGAGATACCCTGAACCCAGCAAAGTACTGATTCCAACAATTCTACACTTCTTTCATGCACATATACAAAAACACATACACACACCCGTACGCATGCATCCATACGAACGCATAAACAATTGCTCTGCTAACTGCGCAGTTACTGCGCTTGGGCTGCCGTGTGGGCTATATTACGAAAATTTGTTTGTTGAATTAATCTTTTTGTAGTAGGACTATCTTCATATTTTCAGAACGTAATAATAACATTCAAATGTGTGTATATGCCAAAGCACAAGTCTCTAGTACTTGATATACGTTTTTTTCAAATTTGGGGCGAAGGGGGCGTGGCATCCAAAATCTGTAAATGACAAAATCTTTGTATTTATCACATTAATCTACACAGTAAATCTGAAGTCTCTAGCTTTAACAGTATTCAAACTAGGCTTTAAAAACCAAGTCAGATTTTCGATTGTTATCGATAAAAAAGAAATGGGATGAGTTATCGAAAAAATATGATAAACTCGTATTGCGTATGGTATACACGAGTATACATGTAAAATTTCAAGTCTCTAGCACTTGTAGTTTAGGAGATCTCTGCGTTAGTACGGACGGACGGACGGACGGACGGACGGACGGACGGACGGACGGACGGACAGACGGACATGGCTGGATCAAGTCAGCTCGTCATCCTGATCAAGAATATATATACTTTATGGGGTCTGCCACGCCTCCTTCTGCCTGTTACATACATTTTCACAAAAACATTATACCCTGATTTCCCATTTTCAATGGGTTCAGGGTATAAAGACATAAAATTGTTCAAAACAGTTGTAGACAGTGGCATTACAAGTGGAAATGTAACATGCGATTTTCTGGTTTTTAATTGATTCCATTTCAAGCGGAAGTCGCAGATCCCCAGACCAGATGCCCAGTCGGGCCTTTAATTTCCTATGATTTATGCGTAACTTGCTTTCGGGCTTCGTTTCGTTTAAGTAACTTCCAATGTAGCCTGTCTGACAGTGGAGAGACGACGACGACGGCGACGGCGACTGCGACTGCGGACATGGACATGTACACCTGTGTCGGGCACATCCTGTCCGAACTGCAGCTGAGAGCGAATACTTATAAGAACAACACGAACAACACCAAACGAGCCTCACACTCGACCAAAAGATACAGATACCAAAATTCAGGTTTAACTAGACTTTGGCTGGCCACAGACCCGAGTGGGACCCCGGGGAGCGGGGGAATCAGGGCGGGCACTGGGAATAGGGTCTTGTCGCAGGGGAAACTACTGAAACCTGCCCTGGCCAGCCCTACGCTGCTCTGCTCTGCCCTGCATTTGCCTCTGGGCATGCCAAAAGTATTTAGAGGTCTCTCTGTGCCGGGGCTATTAAATGTCAATGGATTTCTGCATGAATGAGTTGTGCGACTCCTCAGGGCATGCGCCCCATCCTCGCCCCTTGCCCCTCACCCCTTGCCCCAGAGCGCCCGTCTTGCTGGCGATTTCGTGTTCAGCTCTCTGGTTTTTACCTTTTGCCCATTTGAACATTTGATGTTTACGGGCGCACGTAGTTTCATTTAAATTTCAATTGCCAAAAATAAATCTCTCTCTCTCTCTCTCTCTGTCTCTATCTCTCACTTTTTTTTGGGTCTGAGGCAAGTGCCCCTGGGGCGTTGCCCCGCGCAATGCATAAGAATTTAATTTGCAACGCATTCAAACATAATTTCTTTTATTTTCTTTTTCTTTTGCTTGTTATTTATAGAATTTATTGAAATATGTGCATGTGTGTGCCAGAGGACTTGGGAATCGCCGCTGCTCCTCGCCTCTCTTCCCACTCTCCTCTCTGCTCGCTGCTCTCTGCTCTTCCTCTTCCTGTTAATTAAAATGTACAGCAGCAGTCGAGGACCCACGTCGCTGGCCATAATTTCTGGAGGACTCCCTCGGCTCGATGGCTGGCTGGCAACTCATTATGTAATTCAGGCAGCGATGAGGCTTATCATAGTTGCTGCGGCCGGGGCGTTAAATCTTCAACTAAATATTAAACGGCGCCTCTTGCCCTCGTAAAAGGAGCAGGCGCTTCAGTTTTATGCCAGCTTCTCCCTTTTTGTTTTTTTTTTGTATTTTGTGGGCTTTGACTTCAACACTTGTCTGGTAATAAACGCAGCTGCCGCCTAATCCGCGCACAGTTGGAAATATTTTTCATTAGCATTAAGAGGCAATAGGCTGGCAAAGTAGCTGCAACAAAAAAAGCCCCAAACCCTAGAGCAGAAAACTTGGCCATAAGCTTGCCACGTTTTCACGTGTCGGACTGCTAAATCTTTGCCCGATAACGTTCTCAGGCCAACCCAACCCAACCCAACCCAACCCAACCCAACCCGCCAGCCTTGACTTCAGCTTCAATCTGCTCTAACTGCTAAACACATAAGTTCACCACGTGTAACTGAATGTGTGTGTGTGTGTGTGTGTGTGTGGTGGCCTTTATGGCTACGTGTTTGGCAAACGGAAGTGGCCACATAGCCACAGCTACAGCTACAGCTACAGCTATAGATACATATATAGTTAAGTATCTAAGTATCTATCTTATGGCTGTTTATGTATCCACGACTCACCTATGAGGCGGTGCCCGCTTCTGTGATTTACACGCCGCAGTTTAACGCTTTAACGACTCACATTAGAAACAATTGCGGGAACTTTTAATTAAACTGCGCCACTCATTAGATGCGTGGTTCTTACCTCCCTCTCTCCCTCTCCCTCTCCCTCTCCCTCTGCTCGTCTTTTGCTCGTTTGTTGCTTTAGTTGTTGTCGCTGCTGTTGGCAACAAAAGCCTTTCATAAAAGCAAATCCAGTTGTCGCGACGTCTGTCTTTCAAATGCCAAGTAATTATGTATAATATTATTATATAGTATATACATTTTTTTTCTTTTACGCTCCAATTGCCCATTTCCGCTTTGGGCTATGTTGGGCGACTCAACTCCAAATCCAAATTCCAAATTCCAAATTTCAAATTTCAAATGCCACTCATGCAGAACGCCGAGTTTAAACAATATCGGAAAACCAAATGGTGAAAGGCCACAATTCAATTGATGTAAGATTTATGAGTCTCACAGTTCTTTGGTCTTGTCTTGTTAGTTAGAATTTATACAGAAAGCTTGAAGATATAATTCAGTTAGGTAATAGCTGAAAGGGGCCACAGGGAACAATGTGTGAATGCTTTGGTTATTTATAACCAGTTTAGCAGATGGCATGACAACTCATGTTCTATGTAGTACGAAACAACAAAAACAAGAAGAAGAAGTGGAAGAAGAAGAAGAGGAAGAAGAAGACAACCCACAGCGCTAAAAGTTTTTCATTCTAACTCAGTTTATGTGAAAGTCTCGGCTAGATGTGGGCCTCGAATGGCAGCCAGGTTCCGGGGTTCTTGCTGTCATATTTGTTGGCTTTTTTTTATCAGCACAAAGGTCAGATTTAGAAGAGGTCTTATTTAAGATTGTAGTCTGTAGTAGTTGTAGTGGAGGAAGATGTATTGAGGTCTTAATAAAAGATTATTTAAGAAGTAATAAAGTAGTATGGAAGTGATATGATTTAGATAGGTCTACAAGCAAATAAATAAAGCAGAGAAACTATAAAGAATTATGATGTATAAATATAAAAAATAGATATATGCATTAAATTCAGCCTAAAAAAAAAATAAAATAAATAAATAAAAAAAAAAAATAAATAAAAAAATAAGAGATTTGTAAAAGAGCTAAAAATAAAACAAAATATTCTCGGTTGAGCATATTATTAAATTAGAGGTTTCTTATTAATATATGAATCAATTCCAATTCGAATTTTATGTAAGCACAAATTTGATTAAGGCGTTTCTCAAATACAATTTTAAATTTGTATTGTTTCTTAAAAATAAAATCACAAACTTCTGCAAGCTCAAAATTAATTCAAAGATATTCAATCCTTCAATCTTTCCATTCCAACTAAAAAACTGCTTATTAGTCCACTCCAAGCCACTTTAATTCGCTATCAACGAACTCTATTCAAGTCCACGTTACCTGAGCTGTTGTTCCTTCCATATGCATTAGAAGCCACAAGTAGTGCCGCCTCTCATGCAACATAACAAACATATTATGCCCATTTGTTTTGCAGTTGCAACAGCAGCAACAACTTCTGACCGGCAACTGTGACAATCAACTGGGAAATAAACTCCGCTGGGCAGCCAACAGCAGACCACACACACACACACCCACAGCACACACAGTAAGCCACCCACTGCCACGCCCACACCCACACAGTAAACTCTGAGCTTAAGCTGCCGCGATACTTTTGACTTCCTTCCACACACACAGAGAGAGTAACAGAGAGAGGGAGAGAGGGAGTGGTCATAGGCTCCAAGTGGGAGCTGGCTGGGTGCATGCCACACGAAATTGCGGCTTTGCAGTGCAACAATGAGATACTTCAGAAAGAATTAGTTGCACTAAAAATTGCTAAAGTCGCACTGGACCCGTTTCGCTTCGGCTTGTCGCCAAGGACTACCAACAACAGGCCAGGCTAGACTTTCACTGTTCTGCACTCTTGTTGCTGCTGCTGTTGTTGTTGTTGTTGTTGCTGTTGCTGTTGTCTCTGTGTGCTGCACACTTTGCGGCACCACGGGCGGTAGCTGGCAGGATGCAGGAGCTGGTAGCCAACATGGGACACTGGCTGAATGTTTTTAGCGGTTTTGCCAAACATGTTTATTGTTTAGCAATCGAGTCTATTAGTTTGTTCATTAGTTTTGTAACGCCAACCTAAAGG
Organism: Drosophila hamatofila; assembly: GCA_035045345.1. Classification (NCBI taxonomy): domain Eukaryota; kingdom Metazoa; phylum Arthropoda; class Insecta; order Diptera; family Drosophilidae; genus Drosophila; species Drosophila hamatofila. The sequence goes on from JAWNPA010000019.1 coordinate 2,059,178, forward strand.
TAATTAAGGTAATTTCTCTGCTCTGCTCAGCAGAGAAGTTCTCATAATATAGGCTGCTATGTGAGCTCAAGCGCAGTCGCTGCCAGCAGAGGTCGTGCATGCGTATGTATGTGTGCATGTAGAAGCGTAGAATGATTGGAATATCAGCTGTTTGCAGGGTTGGATGGGATGGATGGGATCATGTACATTGAGCTAGTCTTGATAAGATCACTTTTACTTGTTTTTACTTTTGTTTATTCTTTGAAGCCCAAGCTGAAAATTCGCCCAGTGGAAATCTAACCATCGAGGATTATCCATATATAGGGCTCACTGCGTAGAGTCGAAAAGGAGTCTAAGGCCATAGGTGAATATATCTGAGTGAATCACTTTGCTGTTATTCTGAAATAAGTTTCGGTAGACAAAAAAGAAGAGATATTGTAGCTGTAAATAGGGGTTACGTTCATTAGAGGTCTTAGCCCAAGCTGAGCCTCGCAGCAATGAGATGGCATGTATTGTGTTCACGTGGCACGCCGGAATACAATATTGGATTGGTCTTCACTTACGATGATACACTACACATTAAAGGAAGTATTGAATATGCACCACTTAACATGATAAAATTACCACCGAAAACCGATTGTACATTTGTCGGCTGGGCAGTAAATACTAATGTAAGCAAGCTAATAATTGTATCCACTATATTAGATCATGTACATTGAGTTAGTTGTGTATTTTCCTACTTTAGGCATTGGCTAATCGTCCAAATTTATTGTCGAAAAAGTTGATTGTTGTAAGAGAACTCGTATAATTGGTTTGCTGTGCCTCAACAAATTTAAAAGGGCTCGAGCGGACCAAGAATATTCTGCTTTCCCTGTAATATGCAGCGATAAATTTGCGGGTGTATACAGCTAATATTCTCACAGAACCGTTTTTACGAATACAAATTTTATATATCGTATATCGTATATTCTTATATTCGTTTAGAAAATTGATAAAGTCAGCCATTTCCATGCATTTCCATGAAGGATCAGTTTGCTGCCAGTGGTTTGTTATTTTTATCATTATTCATTAGCATTTATGTGCTCATCAGTTAATAGTTAACTGACCCTAAAAATGTGAACGTGTATGATTCTCATATATGATTAAAATTTTAATTATGCATAAAAAATTGTTTGCTGTACCCTAAAGAAGCTCATGAAAGGGCATTGAATCAGTGTGTGCGAATGTGCTATTTGCTACATATGCTATAAATCAAGAGTGGATTGATTGGAAAGACAAATCTGCTCAAGTTTCAGGGTATTAGCTGGTCGAGCACTACCGACTGGAGTACTCTTGTTATTTTTTTTTTTTTTTTTTTTTTGTTCTGGCTGAGTCAGAGCATGAGCTGGCATTAGAATAAAGGCGACGTTTTTACGCTTCTTGCTTGTTGTTCTTGTGATTGCTCTTGTGGCAGCTTCAGGTTGCTGTTGCTGTTGCTGTTGTTGTTGTTGTTGGCGCTTTACATAGTCGTTTGGCCCGGACAAAAGTTGCAGACACTCTTGCCGCAGCTCTTGTGGCGTACTTTTTTGAAGGCCAACGGCGTTTTTAATTCAGCTTTGGCTCTAGCTTCGTTGGCGCTGCATTTTCATTTTCCTCTTTCTCAGTTGGTTGCTATTTTTTTGTTTTACTTTTTATTAGAGTTTTCCGTTGTTATCTAACATGTTTAATTCAAGGCGCGTCTGGTGGAATTAAAGAGTCCACAGGTCAACCATAACGAGCCACTCGTACCGTTGATAAATTGTCATGCTCCTGCTGGCAACTAGATAGGCGTCTTGGCTCGACTGTCGACTGTGAAGTCTCTCTCGACTGTCTCGCAATGCATGGCAAATTTAGCGTAAAATTTTTGTCACAGTGCATGGAAGCGGCACGGAGGCCGTCAATGACTGTGATTACACCTGGCTGTTGTACCTGAACATAGAGCTCCCCATTCCGATATGCATATAGACAAGTCAATGCTTTCTTTCTTCATCCTCATCTTCTGCACTGTCTTCTTCCACTGTCAACTATTCGCTCTGTTTCGCTTGGTCGACCTTTCGGTTACATAAAAGTCTCCACCCACTGGCTCTGATTGCTGTAAATGATACAACATAATTATGGGCGAAACAAAGGCTTTCATTTATGTCAAAGCAAACAAATAAAGTTACGTCTTTGGCAACTGGGCGAAAGGGTCTGCCAATTGGGCATCAAAATCTGGACCCCAAAAAGTCACTCAAATTGCCGACAATGACGGAGCAAAGTTTAAAATCTATGCTTATGTAACCCAAAATCTTTATATGTATATAAATCTCTGTATGTACTATATGCTACACACATACATAAGAAGGGGCTGTGCGTGCGTGCGTGCGTGTGTGTGTGTGTGTGTGTGTGTGTGTTGACACACACAATCAAGCAATCAAAATCTAAAAACTTTATCCCCATTTATTTACGTGTGAGACCAAACAGTAAACGTCATAGAATCCCAGACATATGCAGCACATGTATAACTATATAGTTCCATATACGCACACACACACACACACATATGTGGGCAATAGTATACGCGTGAGTGTGTGTGTGTGAGTGGGTGTACCCTGAAGGCATAATCAAACACAGCAGCGCACACTAACGCAGTTAACAAACTTGCGGAAATACAAGGCACACACACATACGCACACTCACCCTAACACACACATATATATATATATATATTGAAATATGCGTGAAGGAGTCTTAAGTGCTGTTCACTCTCTCCCACTCACACATAGACACAATGATGATGATGTATTGTGTGAGATGTGAATGTGATTAAATTTCCATAGCAGCTCGTCTTTCATGCCAATTTTCCATTAGTGTTTGCCTCTGCTCAGGCAGCTCCTGTTCGCTTTGCCCTTGCCAGGATGCACGCCCAAAAACTCACACCCACTTAAAAGCACATCAACTAAAACACATACTCACACACACACACACACACACACACACACATACACACACTCATCAGCATTTCTGTGTGTGATGTTTGCTGTAAGCTTCTCGCGTCAAAAGCGATGATGAATAGTTTGTTTGATGTTACTTTGACCGTCCCTACGATCAGCAAAAATAACTCTCAGCGAGCGTGTGTGTGTGCGTGTGCGTGTGTGTGTGTCTGTGTGTGTGCAACCTGAGTGAAGCGATTAGCGCCTTAGTCAATGGCATTACAGCGTATCACAGCATTAGCCTAAGATCAGCTCTGCTTTGCATAGTGCGCTTGTCAGCTTCGACTTGATTGCGTTTAAATTGGCTGAGGTAGTTGGGAGTGAAGCTAAATTGATGGCTTTACATTTTATTATTTCTTATATTATTATAATAGTTTATTAGTTTAGTTATTATAATATTTATTATAATTATTTTTTTATAGTAAATATATATTTTATTATTAATTATATTATTTATAAAAAATTAAAATTTGAATTTTTAGCATAATAATTATTTTTATTGTAATTATATATTTTTTTATAAGTATTAAAAACTTTTTCATTTTAATATAAATTTTGCTAATATTATTGTCTTTATCATTTTATTATTATTATTTTATGATTGTTACTAAATTTTTTATAATTTATTTAGTTTTGTATTAAAATTTCATTGTTATTTTGTAATTGTTATGCTTAAATAAAATTCTTTCAGTTTTTCATTAAAAAATATTTTAACTTAAAGAAGTCAAATTTGTTAATTGTACAACTAGATTCTATTAAATGAATTCAGTAATGCAATGAATTTCAAGGAGCATATTTTGAAACACAATAAAACAACTTCCATTATAATTTGAGTTTTCTTTCACTGTCATTGGGCACAACATCCTAATATATCATCTAATAGAAAAGTAGATGAATAAATAATGGAGAATTTAGAATCCTTAGGTAGTGTTAACTTATATTATTGTATAATAAATTAATAAACCATAAGGATATAGAAATATAATAAAGCATTGGTATTCATCTTAATACCATTTGTGATAATGCTTATTTCAAGCTCATATTTCAATCAAATTATATATTATATGCAACATTAGATAGCTGCTGTCCATAACATTTATTCTCTTCGCTTCCCTTATACTATATGAAAAACTATACACCTTATTGAATATACGAAATCATTTGACTAACTATGTCAAGTTCTGTTCAACGAACCTTTGCAGTAACTCGAGCCCTTTTGTCTGCCATTGAGTCGGCATTCTAATTGTGCGCTTCGAAACAATTAAATGCTTAGCTCGACAAAAGTCTGCGGTTCGCATTAAATCATCAGTCTGTTGTTGACTAAAACCATTTTCTGTTGCTCCGCTCAGCTCCGCTCTGTTCTGTGCTGTGCTGTGGTGGGGTGTGCTGTGGTGTGGTGTAGTGTGGTGTCAAGCGCGGCTCTCTCATGGCTGCAGTGCTCCATCAGCGACATGCAAAATAATTTACATAAGCAGCAACCGCAACTGCAGCAGATAGATGACGCAGGAGCTGGCGGGGCTTGCGGAGGCGACAAAGGCGTCGGGGGATGCCAAATTAAAGCCAAGCCCCAAACCCGAAAAACCCATGCAGGCAAATCCCTCGACCAAGCCAAAAAAAAAAACCAAGCCAAACAAAAAAAAAAAAAACAAGCCAAAAAAAAAAACAACAAAAAAACATCGCAGCTAAACAAAAACCAAAAACATGTGAGAATGCAACTGAAAACCTTTCGAATAGAATATGCCCTGTACCTAATAATCTATTGGGTATATTTTGAGCTTTTATTAAAGTGGAATATTTGGCTTTATTATTTAAGATTTTAATCTATATTAAATTCTATGGAATGATGAAGGATAATAAAGCGTAGCGATGTGGGTAATTATAATATTTTATATTAAGCTCTGAGAATCGAACTGAAAACTGTAGAGAGCTCGTAAGATCCCTTAGATTATTTGTGTTTTATATAATTAGCTTTAGCTTCAATTTCATTAGCACTCTATATGATTATTTAAAAATTTCGTAAATGTAAACTCAAAGTTTTCTAGTTTTCAAAATATTTTTAGGCTTTGAAACGAAAGTCTTCATTTCTGGGTCTGCCAACAAAAATTCCATAGCTGCGTTGATAAAACCAAGTAACAGACCCTTTAACAGTTTCATATATCTAGGGTATTCAATATCTATAGGTTTATTCTTCTGCGACTCTAAGGTTCTTTTAAGTTCGTTTTCGTCTTTTTTTTCTGCTTGTTTTTGTTAGTGGTTTGGCTTGTTTTGTTTGGATTTTCGTGCATTCACTTGCGGAATTTTTGTGTTGTTGACTCGACGACGCATATGAATGTATCCCGGTCGCATATGAAGAGCTCCAGTGCCATCGCCAGCACCAGCTCCAACTCCAGCTTCAGCTTCAGCTTCAGCTTCAGCTCCTGGTCTTGGTCTGGAATGAGCTCGCATATGTGTTGGCGCATACATAAACAATGGCAGGAACAACAGCAAAAGCAAGTCGCCGAAGCAGCCCAACCCACATAACAATGATAAAGAACGCATTTTAGAGGAGCCCGACCCACACACTGCTCATACTCGAACAACACCTACCCCATCCCCACCCCCACCCCCACCTTGACAAGCATTTCCCATTTGGCATTTCTGTGCCCTTGGTGGTTCGCCAATGGTGCTCCGTTCCTGGCTGGTTTATTATGCAAAAGTTATGCAAAGATAAGCAAAACTATGAGCAGCGACAGCAGCTTGCCACCGAAAATAGTCGTATGAAACCCTGTCCGATATCCTGGCTGCATAAAGCATTTCACATCATTGCCAAAAGACAAGCGCTGATGGAGTAGGACCTCGTTGGGTTACCAACTGCTGTTCGCAGTTAGCAGTTGCCAACTGTTTTCTTCTGTTATTTTTTTGTTCTCCACTTCTTTTTTTTTTTTTTTTTTTGTCCTTTTATTATATTTTTGAGAGGAAAACGAACAGCTGTTTGGTTCGGTTAAGGTTTGGTTTGAGTTTTGGTTCTCGTTTTTGTTGTTGGCTGGTTACCGTCCGTCGTTCAAGTTAATTGTGCGGCCAAATGCAAAAATCAACTTTTTTACAAGTTCTTTCGGCCGTCGCGTCGAGTCGCGTCGCAAACTGGCAACTGGCAGCAGGCAGCAGGAAGCGGGCAGCAGGCAGCGGGCAACGGGCAACGGGCAACTGGCAACTCGTCGGCACCTCGTGAACGAAATGGACACTTAAACTCTAATCGAAAAACTTTTGCCCATATACAAGTCACTTTAAAATGCGCTTAATTTGATCAGCGTGCGGCGATTGTCGAACCGAAAAACCCACAGCTGAGCACTGAGCACTGAGCACTGCGCTTAGAACTGGAGCACACTCAATACAGATTAACATAATGAGCTTCGGGATGGGCAACGAACATAACAAAGCAGTTGGTTATGGCTAAGGACCTGCCATCCAGATCCAGTTATAAAGTTGTTACCGCCATTGACTACAATTTGTGTTCCTTTCAATTGTGTATTTGTTTTTTTTTTTTTTGTTATTCTCCTCAGTTTATTCTCAAAAAACGCTCTTCAAATGTCTATATGGATACCCTAACAATATGATTATGGCAAAAGTTAGCGGTTGGCTAGATACAATGGCAGGAAAAAGGTAAAGGTAAACAGCTTTTCGTTTGGGCATAGAAATTAAATGGATTTTATGGAACTGCAAATTTGATGGGTTGACAGAAAAGTTTGAGTACTTTTTTTTTTGTGGGTGAAACTGCGAGCTTATAATTAAGTTGAGTATTTGTTAAGGCCTGAAAAGAATTTTATAATTTTTTAAATTTAATGTATATAAAATATATAATGTATTTTTGTATATTTACTATACAAAATATAATATTATATATGTACATTTGTATAATATATATATATATATATATTAATTTTTTTTGTAAGAATTTTTGAATTGTCATATATTCAATACATAAATAATATATAAATACATATAGAATTATATTAATTTCAAAATAATTTTTATGTATCTAATACCTATATAATATATTATAATTTATAAATATATATATTTTATTTATATATTTACAGAATTTTTTAAATCATTTATTTATTTTAAAAAAAATAATGTATGTCAGCTGATTTCGTAAGTGCGAACACCTCAACTCAGATTGTATGATAAACAGATGAGGTTTGTATTAGGATCTTATGATATTTATTTGCTGTCATGTAATAATTACCAAGCTCATTTACTAAATTATGTTGTCTGTTTATGTGGCTTGTTTAGCTTTTACTATTAATTGTATTTTAATTTTATTTTGATATTTAGTTTTTTCTCTATCTGCTCTAAATACCAATAAATGCTATTTAGAATGGAAATATAAAAAAACAAAAATGAATTCACAGTCTGCTAATTATTATTATAATAAAATAATATAAAACTCACTGAAACTACTTATTGCAAATAAATTTAAATGCATAATAATAATTTAGGCTTTTCATATCAAATTCTCTGCATGCTTTATAGAGTATATTGGCAGTCAAGCTAACTGCAGATTACTTTAGTTCTCTATATATAATTTGCTGTTTGCTGTAGCTGCTGTTTGTGACAACAGATCGAGTGTGCAGTTTTTGGAGAGTGTGTGAAAGTCAAGTGGGCACTTAAGCTTACACACATTCACACACATACACGCACACTCGCACACACACACACACACACATACAGAGAGGGAGACATTTTGACAGCGTTTTGCGGTAACAGTCCCACACTTGACGCGCTCAGCACCTTTGCCACAACTCCGACCATCGACACTCACATATGGCGACGATTCCTACAGAACAGCAGAGAGTGGGCGTGTGGGGGAGGCAGAGTGGGCGACGACTCCTCCTGGGGAACTGGGGAAAACAAACGCAGCTTGCGCAATTGAAAAATTAAGCAGCCACTTTGTCAAAATGTTGTTTCAATAAGGCCATTGTGGGGCCATAACGAATATCGGTCCCGTGGATGGTCGTGGTTGGTTGAAATCGGCCCCTAGTCAAAAGCCCATTGGCAGCTTTAATTGTCAACATCTGTGGCTGACATGCAAATGCGAAAGGTTCTCCACTAGCCCGAGATCCAGAGAGCCCCGATTTGATGGAGCATACTCGCTTGGCACTTATTACATTGGCATCTGCGTATGGTTTTGTCATTTATTGATGCAAATTTCGCCACGCCTTTGCCTTTTTTATGCGTCCTCTGCCATCGCAGTTGGCTTTCAATTCTCGTTTTTTTTTTTCGTTTTTTTTTTTTTTGATGGCTTGCCAAGGGGTACGCATGGCACTTAATTGACGTCTATGTCGAACACAAGTGCGCCGTGGCGCTGATTAGGGTTGCCAATTGCCTTATTGCTGTATGACGCCGGGTCCTTGACTCAATCTGAATCTCAAGCTGAAGCAGGCAGGCGCTGAGAAGCTGTAGCGGAGCTGTAACTAGGGGTCCGTGTCATTGTCACCGTTGTCAAAAGTTTGGAAGCGAAACCTTTTTCAATCGCTGTCGCTGGTGTATTTGAAGCACATTCTGTGGCATTCAGCAAAATGTTGTCATCTTTTCTGCTTCGTTTTTCTTTTCTTTTTCTTTTTTTTAAGCGGATTTTGTTGTTGTTGATTGGACGCACAGATTGAATTGACATTCATAGCTACTTGGCGGTGTCAACGTTGCTGTTGATGGCAGCAAATGCCAAAACAAACTCAGAGCTAAGCAATCAAGCGCATCAGGAATCTTTACGCACCTTAATCATAACTAAAACTATAATGCGTGAATTAGCATTTCTTAGAGCAAATAATTGCTGTAAACATTTCCATTTTGCAATGAGAGCTTAAAGTGTTTATTGTTCTAATCAGGCAACAACTTCATTAGCATAGTTGCTGAATTAAATTGAATGGTGAATGAAATTAAAGGAATGCTTGAGTGATTGGCTTTAAAGAGTGTGACTAGGAGATATTCTATAAACAGCAGAGCATTCTGATTGCATTTTACTTTAGTTGCCAAAAATGTAATTTAAATTTTGCTTTAATCTCAACTCGAATTCAATTCAAATCAGTCGATGAATACTTTTTACTTGCCCTAAAGAAATGGGATATCTAGCAAACGCAGACTCTCGCTTATGCGAGCATCCATAGTTTTCTATAAAAATGACTGAAGTTTAATTAATTAAAGAGAATATCATATATCAACAAATACTGCGGTATACACTCTTCCACAATTGTGCTTGTTATCGTTAATAGCTTACACATTTCGTGGTATTAAAAGGTCAAAAACTTTTTTTAATGGAAATTTCAAAGTTCACTGAAAATTGATATTTTTACGAACATTTTATTTATTCTCTCAATAACTTCAGCGATTGCCATTGAACTGTTTCTTGTGCTTTTTATTATATATATACAAATGTACAATATATGTATATAAAATAAGTGCTTTAAAATAAATTAAATATAATTTAATTCTCAAATCAAATAATATACAAAAATTCTGAAATATTTTCATAATAATAAATAAAAATAGGTAAATATTTTATATTTTAAAAAAGTAAAGTGTGTAAATGTGTTTGAAATATAATTCAACTAAAAATAAAAAAATTTAATTAATAAGTAGTTATTATTAATAAGTGAATAATTTGTATGCATTTATAAACCAATTTCAATGATATATACTGATAATGATATATATTAATAATATTTAGTTTATTTAAATATTATATTAAAAATATACATTAAACACATTTAATATATAAAACTTAAATATATATTCTTCTATACTTTCAGCCTCAGCAATTGCAACTCAATATCTTATAGTGGAAAATATGTTAAAGTTCTAAGTACTTTAGCCTGTTGCATATGTTGAAAGGACTTTAAGCAACCCGCTTTAAGGTATTTGCTCAAGTATATATATATATACAGATATACATGTCTTTGTATATATGTATATATATGTGTGTTTCTAAGTCAATTGCAAATTAGAATAAAATACTTGAATGCAACACGCAAGCAAATGTCATTATGTTGCCTTGGTCACCGTCCGCATTGCATGCACAGTTTATTCGATTTTCAGTTGCGAACTTAATGTGTTAATATTATCGCATAGTTGATTAGCCTGCAGCTAGTTAGGTGCTGCGGTGCCAAAAGGCCAGGTGTGTCCCTTCGTTAGTTTGTGGATGCAATATCAAATAGCATTAGAGCAAGAGAGAGAGAGAGAGGGAGAAAGAAAGAGAGAGAGAGAGAGAGAGAGAGAGAGAGCCAGCGAGCGAGCATTCGTGTTGTTTTGTGTGGGCGTCTTTAAAGCGCTTATTGATGTGAAATTTCTACTAATTAGAAGGAAGTTAATTAATTAGAAATGAATTGGCAAACTAGTTGAAGATGAGCATTCTGTATTTACAATATAAATTGGCATTCGGTTTTTCGCTGGAAAATACATTTATATATACTTACAGTTAAATATATATATAATATAAGCAAAGGTTATTTATATGCTAATTATAAGCAGTTCGCTGCGCAATTTTCTATGAATATTATGAGAGGCATATTATTAACTGCGATTGGTTTAAAATAAAGCAAATAAGAATGCTTGAGCTGGGAGAGCCTGACTAGCAGATACCTTGAACTCTGAGCAGAGCTGTTGTTTCAATTATTTTAAGCTACTAAACAACATAAATATATATTTAATTTAAGCAAAGTTTACTCAGCGGCTGAATTGAGCTTATGCACTTTACTCTGGGAAATTAATGGCTGAATAACTTTTGCTCCAGATGGATTTTACTAATCGATATGCTTTGCGCCTTAGTTAATGTAAGTCCTTCATAGTTGCAGTTTGATGTCGCTGTTGACTTTAAGATATTTTTATTTGAATTTATTAATCAAAAAGAAGAATTCTTATTAATAGACTCTCACTTAGAACAAAAATTATTTAAATTAAATTACAATTATATAGATAATAAATAAATTTTTAAAAACATTTTAATTCAAGCTAAATAACAGCTGAGGATAATCAAATTTATACAGAAATTGTTACATCACCTGATTTTAAAAGATTTTGTATATATGTAGTTAAGAAACATACAAGATACATAGTAAATTTGAAACCTCTAGCTTTTGTGGTGCTTAAGGCTTACGGCTTACGGCTCGATCGGCATACAGTCAGACAGATATGGCTATATCAGCTCAGCATATCGTCCTCAATAAGAATATACCTTATGGGGTCTACCACGCCTCCTTTTGCCTGTTACAAATGCTTTCACCAAACCATTCCACCCTGCATTCCCACTTTCAATCGACTCACTGCATAATCAGATGCAATCAGATGTCAAATAAAATATATATTTTTCACATGGACAACATGAATAAATTCTCTCTCTCTTTCACTCTCTATCTGTCTATCGCCCCTTCTCTATTTGTCACTTCATATCGAATATCTTTAATATTAAAGAGTTACTAGGCAGACTTTCCCTTGAGTGCTAAACTCTTCAAGCTCTTTTGCTCGGCCTCGGACAGAGTCTTCATATTCTGCTCAAATTGTGTTCGAGTGAAATTAATTTGCGTTCCTGAGCTGGCAATCATATTAAATAGTACTAAATATGTGCATAAGTAATAATAATTCATATGTGAATAACGTACTTTATGTTGGCATTCTTTTGTTTCAGTTTGCTTTTATGCAGGATTTCAGTTGAGTTTTCTCCTCATTTTTTTCCTGTTATCTCTGATGAACATGAACTCATGAGCTTTTCTTGTCTGTTGCATCTGTGGGCGTTGCTTGTCATTTGCTAATGTTACCAGCTACGCTCCCTTAGCATTCCATAACATCATCATGATTATCATCATCATCCTCATCATCATCATGATGATGATGAGCATTGTCGTCTTCATCTTGAGTTCGAGGCAAAGATGCTGTGGGCGTCTGCAGGAGTGGCACTTTTTCATACTGTTGCGTCTATGTGATCTACTTGGCAATGGCAAGAGATGCATCTACTTCAGCAACAACAACCACAACAACAACAATAGCATCAGCTTCAACTAAGCCAGCTGCCTATCCGATGTGGGCGTTCCTTTGGAATTTTGTTGCTGCTCGAGTCGCACCTCTCTTTGTTCCTATTGCATTCGCAGTTGCAGTCGAGGTTGCCATTGCCATTGCCGTGTGCCCAGGCAATTCAGTTTGCTGTCGCTTTATTTTTATTTAATTAACTTCATTGCAATGCCAGGAACTGAAAGGCTGGCAGGCTGGCAGGCAACCTGCCTGAATCTTTGTCACTCTCTGTGCTGGCTCTGCCCACATGCAAAGGCAGCATTCAAGCTCAGCCAGTTGTTGCCTGTCGCAGTCGCAGTCACAGTCACAGTCACAGTCGTCGTCGTCGTCGTCGTCGTTTCAGCACCTTGACAATGACTTATTGTCGCTGCTCGACTAAGAGACACAAGCAGAGCCTGCACCGGATGGGACTGTATGGGACGGCCAGGCCAAACGAGTCAGCATCAGCTCATCTTGGTTCATTGGCAATTCTTTTGCAAAGTGGCCTTTCTTGTTGGCCAACAGACGTGGGCTGCTGCTGCTCTCTGTCTGCCTATCTCCCTCCCTCACTCTCCCTCTCTCTCGCTCATGTGTGCCACACTCGCATGTAAATCAATTTATTTCGTTCAAACTGAAGTTTGTTCAAACTGAAGTTGAACTTGTTGTTGATGTTGCAGCTGATGTCGATGCTGATGCCGCTGTCGATGCTGAAAGTCAAGCGAAGGTCACATGAGACAACGGGTCTGAACTTTCGGCAATTTAGAGTTGCAGCCTCAGCTTCCTGTGGTCAATGCGAATGCACATCCTGTCTGGTATTCATGACGCTGCAAGCATTTAAGTGTATCCCAGGGAGCAGTAATTATAATAACCACTCAACCAGGCAAAACACAAAACACAAAACCCAACACACAAAACCCAATACGAAAACCCTATAACAAACTCACTTTTCAGTCTCTATCTGAGTAGCTTCTATTTCGCAGAGCGCTCAATGGAAACCGCAAAGTCATCTCCGGTTTATTTACTGGCTAGCAAAAATAAAGCAAAAGCGAAGATGAGACCAGCCAGCAGCAAAGCGAAGCGTTCTGATATAAGAAGAACAAAAAAAAAAAAGAACAAGAAGAGGAGAAATAAAAAAAAAGACCAACTGAAGCCGCATGAATTTCCAATTGTGAGCCTGCCAGGCGAGGCCCAGAATTGAGCTGAAGGTACATAAAACAAAAGCGAAGCCAAAGTGACTCTCGAACGAGCTCTCCGCAGCGATACATCGAATTTAATTTCCTGTCAAAATCGAAGAAGGTATTCCAGTTGCTGTTGTTGCTGTTGTTGTTGCTGTTGTTTCGGTTGGGCATTCGAGCGTTAAGAATAAGCTCAAGTTAATTTTGTGGCTTAAAGTGCTTTGGTTAGCGGCGTCCATTTCATGGAATTTTAATTTGAGACCAAAGGCAATGCTCGAAATTATGAATGAAATGTGCGCGCAATTAGCGAGCCAGCCTCTGTGATCCAGTCTCCTGCCTGCTGCTGTGCTAATGCATCTGCCATTCGCAGCAACTGTCGCCACGGCACGTGATCAAAAGTCTGACAGAAAGAAAGCAACAAAATATGAAAGGAACTTGTATTGGCGTTTATGTGACTCTTGGCAGCAGTTGGGCTCCAGTTGCCAGTTGCCTTTGGCTTTGGCTTCAAGTTCAAGTCGAGGCCTAATGCGCCTAGCAGGCTGACAGTCGAGTTGAGTCGAGTCCTCTGACCAGGACATGTGGCGTTCTCAAATGTAATATACATATACATATATTTATATATACCATCTATATATATATTTGCGACCAACTGACGCACAACGACCTTATTAAGCCGGCTTGACTCACATGCTCATATTTTTATTTTCTCTTTTCTCATTTTGTTTTTGGTTTGGTTTTTATTTATTTTTTATTTTTTTTGCATTCTATTTTAAAGGCATCGATGTGGAGCAGAGCGCGGCCTTGTCCAAATCCTTTGGCTGGCTATTTTTATAGTCCATAATTTAGTTGAAAAATCGTTGTAGAAAACTGCCGAAGGCTAACAAATGTGAGGGATATTTTCTTACACTTATTGGACTTTGACAAACTGTACAGAAAAACGCATAAAAATAAATGGAAAACGATTTCATTTTGACGCAACATGTGTAATTAATAGACTTCAGGCGTCGGCAACAACACCAAGCGCACCCAACAATGGCCATGCCCCTAACTCAGGTTGACTGAGGCCAGAATCTATACTCCTATATTCCGTTACTCGTACAGTGCTTGCCGGCCTGGCCACGCGGCGTATGATGAATGCGAGCTCGTAAAGCAGCAGCAAAGTCTCGGCTACTAAGGTGTCTATTGTATTATTTAACGGGTTTCGTGCGTCCAGCCAATACTCGCCATAAAATTGGTGTCTCCCCCCTCTGCCCACACACCCACACCCAGACTCACACACACACACACTTACACCCACACATGCCACACACACAAGTGCGACACATGTCCTTGTGTGGCTTTGACTTGGGCCCAGCCCCAAAATAGCCAGGCATTGCTACTATTAAGCGCCGCTTGCCCGCTTTCACCCTGCCCAAGCGTCCTTCTGTGTCAGTGTCACACTCGACGATTTTGGTTTGCTAACATCGAGTTTTCCATGAGCACTAACAATTTTGTACTGTATCATTGATACTCTTACTATCATGAAAATCTATTATCTGATGCGATGCTACATTTTGTCTATTTATCGGATTAAATCACTTTTGTATGCCCAGAGCTTTTATGCTCTCGTAAATAGATGTATTACTTCTTCGATAAATACATTAATATACTTTATACTTATAAGAAAGAAAAAAAAAAAAACATTGTAAATAAAATACAAAAAAAAAAAAACAATTTAGAATATATTGTAAGTTTAAAATGAATATATATATATTCTGAATTAAATAAACAAGTAAGAAAAATCTACTCGAGACTGCTTTACTAAGAGATCCATTGATCACTTTGAGGAACTGATATTACAATAACTTTTAGCTCCTTTTCTGCATACACAAGAAACAACAAAACAAACATACACACACACACACACACACACTCATGTATTATCCTTAATATCCTAAGCACCTAAACTATGTTTTAATTTATATTAATGTTAATTAATAAACAAATAAAAACAAAAAAAAAAAAACAAAAAAAAAAACACACACACATACGCACGTACGCATAGCACGCATTGACTGCAGTGCATTGCAGTGTGGGCTTAGTCCGATTTAGTCCCGTCTATCTGTCTGTTGGTGCGTATTTGGGAGCACATCGATCTCAGATCTCAGCTATAAGAGCTACGACTTGATAGGTCGGCTCTTTGTAGGTCCTTGTATTGCACTTGCAGATCGATGACAAATCTAGTTTTAATGGTATCGATTACAAACATTATCGAAATTTAGTTATTAAATTATAAATTATATATTATAGAGTCTCCATCATTGCATTTAGAGTCATACAGATTTGAAATTTGTTATAATTTAAAATCCGTTTAGTCAGTCGACTTTATTTTACTTTTAAATTGTTTGACATTTTTTAAATTTCCGGTTTTTTGTTTCCAAAAAAACAAATATTATGGCGACGTTTGTAAGTCTCATAATTCATATCAGCTTATTATACCTATTTTTATTGATGAATGCAGGTAAGCCATAACAATACCGCTAGTATTTATATAAATGTGTCGGAATTGCCCGACTAGGAGACACTCTGAGCACCGGCAGTTGGCGTATGCCAACATACTCTATACTAACACGCTCATACTTTTACAGCACAAACCCATTAAAAATGTGAAATCAGGGTATAACGATTTTGTGAAAATTGATGTAACAGATCAGGGCTACGAGCTGAGTTGATATAGCCGTGTCCGTCCGTCCGCCTGTCTGTCCGTAAGTTTTTTGTTTTTCTTTGTTATCGATAATAATCGATCATTTGACTTCGTTCTTAAAGCTTAATTTAAATGCTGTTAAAGCTAGATATTGCAAATTTACTGTGTAGATTCATGTAATGAATACAATGATTTAGTAATTCATGGATTTTAGAAATATCGCCCCCTATTTCAAATACTACTATTTCAAATACTAGAGACTTTTGCCTTGTCGAATACACACATTTTAATGTTATTATAACGTTCTGACAGTGCAGCTCAAGCACAGTCGCTTCTAACTGAGCTGTTAGCAGTGGTCGTGCATGTATGTGTGCATGTATGTATGTATGTGCATGTGTTTTTGTATGTGTGCATAAGAAAAGCGTAGAATGATTGGAATATCAGCTGTTTGCAGAGTGAAGAGGATCTTCTATTCGGGGAGTCTCGATTAGAGCACTTTTACTTGTTTTTTTACTTTTGTTTATTATTTAAAGCCGAAGCTAGAATGTCTGGAAATTTGTCCCATAACGAACACCCATTTTTGGCCTCTCTGCGTAGAGCAAAAAGTGAGTCTACGGCAATTGGGAGTGGATATGTGTGCGCGGTGACTCTTATTGGTAATCGTGTGTTTGTGACAACTGCTGAATGTATATATAGGTGAATATATCTGACCGAATCTTTTTGCTGTTATCCTGAAACTATTTTCTGCAGACGGAAACGAGAAGAGTATGTGGTTGTAGTAGGGGTTACGTTCATTAGAGGCATAAGTCGATCAATGAAAGTGCTGAACATCGCAGCTTGGAGATGGCATGGATTGTATAAAATTCGCAATCCAGAATACAATATTGCATTGATCTTCACTTATGATGATATCAGACCCATTAAAGGAGCTATTGAATATGTGCCACTTAACGATAGGGAACTAAGACCGTATACCGATTGTGAAGGTATCGGGTGGGCTGCAGATACTAATGTGAGCAAAAAAGCTAATACATGGAATTGATTAATTCATTGCTTTTTCATATTTTAGAAATTGGTCAATCGTCCAAATGTAGTCATAAGTAGATACGGCAACAGATATGATTGTTATAGGAGAGTTCGTTCAATTGGTGTGTTATGTTTCTACAAATTTAGAGTGAGAAGTGGAGCGGACCATACAGATTCTGGTATCCCGATAAGATGCCACAATAAACTTACGGGTCTATACTTATTACATAGTGACAGAGTGTTTCATGTGTTTAACGATATAAATAAGTTTAGAAAATGGATAAACGGAGCCATTTACATTCATTTCAAAAAATCGTTGCCGCCAAAAGTGGGAATGAAGGATCGATGCGGAAGAAATTCCAGTTGTTTGATGTTTTGGCCATTAGCATTTATTTTACTCATCATTTAATAGATGGCTGACCATATAATATATGAATGTATATACAACGTGAATGTGTATGATTTGACATGATTTTATTTGTATATTAAAAATTATTTGCTGTACCGTAAACAACAAGCCCATGAAAGTCTTTGCTGTTGTCTGTGTTTAGTAAGTTTGGAATAACTGGAATAGCATATCTGATCTAGTTTCAGGGTATCAGCTGGCAAACCCCATAAAGGGTCAGGGCGATGAAAGAAGTCGATTAAGTCCTGTTCTTCCAGTCTGTCCGTATGTGTGAACGCGTCGATCTCAGAAAGTACAAGAGCTAGAGACTGCAAATGATGTTTGTAGGTCCGTGTATAGCAAGAGCAGATCTAGTGCTATGAAGATAGTCCATCTACAAGAAAGTTACTAAACAATGTGTTGATTCTTATGTAAGCCGAAAAGAAGCAAAGAATTATTAAAATTGAAATATCAGTTCCTCGAAAGGTTCAGGATCTCGTATTCGAGCAGTCTCGACTAGATCATTCTTGTTTATTATACCCTGAACCCATTGAAAATGGGAAATCAGGGTATTTTGTTTTTGTTAAATGTATGTAACAGGCAGAAAGAGGCGTGGCAGACCCCAAAAAGTATATATATTCATAATCCGGGCGACGAGCTGAGTTGATTTAGCCCTGTCCGTCCGTCTATCCGTCCGTCCGTCCGTCTGTCCGTCCGTCTGTCCATATGTATGAACGCGTCGATCTCCGAAGATACAAGAGCTAGAGACTTGAAAATTATTTTCGTAGGTCCGTATATTGCACGCGTATATCGAGATTGTTTCTAAAAATCGATAACTGCTCCCGTGTTTTTGTTATAGATTAAAATCATTTAATATATTATATCTGATACATCTTTCGAGCTCGAGTCTCCAAATTTATAATGTAGATTAATATATATTTTTAGGAATTTCGGTTTTTGTCACCCCCAAAATCCACCCCCTTCCCTACTAATTTGCAAAAATCGTATTTCAAATACTAGCGACTTGTGCTTTGGCAAACACACACATTTTAATGTTATTATCACGGTCTGAAAGTTTGATCAAAATTGTTCGTCTACAAAAAAAGTTATTAAACAAATAAGTTCCCATAGTAAGCCCACACTGCAGCCCATGCCTGTTTGTACGTGCGTGCGTATGTGTGTGTGTGTGTGTGCATGTTTGGTTTTTTGCATAAGCAGAAAATAAACGATGATGTATCACTTAAATTCCTCGACTAGAGCTTTCTTACTTGTTTTTAAATTAATAGTATTAATAGATAAAATATAATATATATTTTTTAAATAGTAGTAGTAGTTAATATCACAGTTAGGACAGTAAATATGATATTACATAAACATTTACTACACACACTCTCTTACACTATTTTCAAGTCATTTACATTTCCGACTTATTTGCATACATATATTAAAAATATCAATATTCCCCTTTATTGCTTTTCAATGGATTTCCAATTGAAAGCGTATTTCGCCTGGTTAGGCATAGCATATGAATCTCAACTTCATCGACTTCCCATGTCCGGCAGCTAACATGACAGATACTTCGCAGCTGCTTTTGGCTGTGGTTAGCGTCTGATGCGTCGACCCGCTTAGGGGACCAACAGCAGCTAGTCAAACACGAGCTGCCCGATAGTAGAGTAGATAAGTGCCTGTATGTGTGTGTGTAAGTGTGCGTGTGTGTGTGAGTGTATGTGTTTGTGTGCCTGTTTTTGGGCCCACTAGTCGAGTGTTTGTTATCTGTCGCTTCTGCTGCTGCTGCTGCTGTTATTGTTGTTGTTGTTGTTGTAGTTGGGTGGCAAGGACATGTTTGTAGGCTGCAGACTGTTTGGCTGGCAGCTGCGTGCACGCAAATAGAAAAGATACTCAAGGCACTCATTTGAACGAGACGAGGAGCACACACACCATGAGAAATTGTTACGTGATGAGTGCGCGTCATGCGGGCCAGAGACTAAGAGACCAAGAGAGAGAGAGAGAGAGAGAGAAAATGAGAGTGAGAGAGAGAGGGAGAACCACAGCAACCGCAGCGTGCCACAGCGTGGCATAGCGTGCCACAGCAACTGTAAACGGTTGAGCGCATTGCTAGCCAACTAGTAAGTGGAGCTCGAGAGTTCGAGTTGGAGCTAGAGTTGGCCCACAAACAAAACAGCCATCAGTGGGCGTTTAAGCCAAGTCGCCTGATGTCCACAACGAGATTTAAATAGAATCAAATTAGTGAGCCATTTGCATTCGCATTTACTGCCACTAGCTAGCTAGCTGGCAGCGCCCTGCTCATTTAGTTGGGGTTCACTGTACGCATCAGAGATTGTTTGCTGTGCAGCTTAAATCGCTTACCGAAAACATAAATCCAAATACAGAGAGACGAGCGGACGGCGAGACAGACTGAGTGGGACGACGACGACGACGACGTTTCATTTGCCTTTGTCAACGGTTTTTTTTTTTTTTTTTGCCATTTAGTCAGGTGCACAAACACAAACAGACAGACAGCGAGACACAAAGACGGACGGGTGAGTTTGAATCTGAGCTACAGACTAAAGCCCAGAAACGGCAAAGCACAGCAAGGAGCAAGGGAGCAAGCACCATGTAGCGGCATTGACAGTTTGAGCTTAAAAATCCAATTAGTCTTTGATTTGCATACAAACATACAAACAGACAGAGACAGTTACAGAGCAAACGAGACAGAGAGAGAGAGAGAGAGCTAGATAGAGAGAGAGAGCGTGTGACAACGTTGACAAACATACAAAAACTCGCCGCATTTCTTGCTAAATATTTTAAGACCTACATTCGGATTTGGATTCGAACTCAGATTCGGCCAGGTTACAAACATCTAAAGCAGCCCAGCAAAGTTGCAAGTGGACAGGGGCTCGGGGTGGGGGCTGCGGGTGAGGGCGTTACGTGCGGCATCTTCGAGCCCGCACCACAATAGACAATTGGATTTTTGCGGTTTCTAATCCAATTTATTTCGTCTTAAATACGAAAACCTGCTCGTTCGCTCGCTCGCCTCGCTCTTCTCGTTCGTTCGTTCGTTCGTTCGTTCGTTCGCTGAGCGTCCTTTGACTCAGTTCATTGTTGCTATTGTTGTTTGCTACAAAGTATCCTGTTTTCGGGTGCGGTTCAATGTAATTTAATGGCTGGCAACGGTCAGGCCACACACACACACACACACACACACACCACACACATACATATCGAAGCATTATACATTTACAGTAAGTCGCAAAGTTAAGCTCTCAAACACACACGCACACAGACTCATACACCCACACACACACACATACATATGCGGCTAGATTGAATCACCTGCTCACTCAAATCGCCGACGACAGCTCTCAGCAAACTAATTTAAATATTTCAGCAATTAACGAGTCCAGGCAATTAAAATAAACCAAACACCCAAAGCGCCACCGCAACAACTCAAACTACACAACAAAAACCAGTAAAAAGGAACAGGAAATGGTTTTTGCGGTTAGCTGCTTAAGAAGTCGAACTACAGCTACACTATCAAGCAACAACAACAGCAAGAACAACAAGCACGGCAACAACAGGAAAAGGTATTTGGAATTAAATACATTTCACTAATTGAGTGTTCAACTACTTAGACTATGACTGAGAGACTTAACTTAAGTAAGTAGACCGAAATCAGCCTGGAGTGAGGAAATTAAAGAAAATATAAGTTAAATTTAAGTTGCTTTTATCAAATTGTACTTTAATGTATATTATTAATTAAAGTGCTATGTACAAAGTTTTAAGTCAAAATAATTACATCAACTATAAGTAGCGAAAAGCATTTATAGAAATTATTTGTTGTATCGGAAATAAAATTGAAAACAAATTCTGCTGCAACGCAATAATTGATAGGCTTATAAAAAGTATATTGTTTCACTGTACTTTTCCATTCATTTTAAAAAGACTAATTACTTGTTTAAAGCTAAAAAAATGCAGTTTTTATAAATTATTAAGGATTTTTATAACCATATACATATTTTTTTTCTTTATTATTATTTAGTTTGTGTTGACGGCTACTTTAAATAAATAAATAAAATTAAAAAAATAATAATTTAATAATAATTAATAATTTAATTTTTAATATGATTTTGTTTCAGAAATATTAATAATTTAAAAAAAATTTTTTTGATATATTTTATTTATTTATATATTATCGAAGTAAACAAAAATTTGAAATAAAAATAATACATTTTAGTTTGAAATGTGAACATCTTTTAAATATTCGAAAATTTGATATAAATATGATACTCTATTCAGGTAGCATTATACACCGTTCCATAAATCCATCAGACAAAATTTAAAAAAGAAAATTAGTCTCACAGATTTTTCGCCATACAAAAAAAAAAAAAAAAAAATTATAATAATAATAAAATAATAAGTGCACAAAAGTCAAATCAAAAATTTTTGCTATCGATTAGTAGAATTATCTATAATTAGCTGATTAGTCGACAGCACAAAAGGTATTTAAGCCTATTAGCTTTTTTTACAAACAATTAAATTTATATAGATCTATAGACAAATATGCTTACAATAAATGCTGCTCTAACATACTAAACGACTACTAAGCATAGCATAAATTGACTCATATATATGGACATTGACAATGCGCTATCGATAATCGATATTTATCGATAATCGACTGTTATGCAGTTAACTCCTTGTTGAGCTAATTATCTGTGGGCCTGATAAACATTGTCGCACATTCGTTGTAGCCCTTTATCGCCAGGGTATAACAATCAACACCGTGTGACTAACAACCTGTATGCCGTTTCCTCTATGCCCAACACACACACACACACACAGGCACAATGAGCGATGGCCAATGGCGTGGACATTGAGCGTGCGTGCGTATGTGTGCTTGTGTGTGTGTGTGCTTGTGTGTTTGCTGTTTGTTGTGGACAACGTTCAATCAATGTCAACGTGGTTGTCATCCTGCTGCCTGATCCTGTTGCGGGTCTGTCCACTCTCACTCACTGTCGTCGTTGTTATTGTTGTTGTTGTTGTTGCTTTGCTTTACTTGGCATTGCTTTGCCCTGGCCAAAAGCATCTTCACATTTACCTACCATAATTTTGAGTTCAGTTAGGCAACAGTTATTCCATCAGCGTCTGCGGCCTAAGTTATTTTCCTTATTCGTCTCCCTCCGTTTTGGCAAATTTGGCACAATGCGAAGCAATTGGCGTTCACTCAGCGATTACAGGACTAGGACTCTCCGCCGGGCTTCCATCCGTACGCCTCTCCCAACTGTCAATATCACACGCAGCGCTGGACACATGACAGACACATTGACACATGACGTACAAAGGCAAAGGCACAAAGATAGAGAGAGAGAGAGAGAGAGAGAGTGGGAGAGAAAGAGAGTGAGGAAGCTATAGCAACTTATGCTGTCTAACTATCTCTCTCTGTCTCTCTCTCTGTCGCTCGCTACCACTGAGTGTGTCTCTGTCGATGTATTAAGTGGAAACACCTTGTAAAATGGCTGACAGGTGTTAGAAGACTTTGCAAGATTTATGCGCTGACATTAACATGAATATGTATTAGTGTGACAGTACTGCAGCTGTCAGTGTATATATATGTGTGTGTGTGGGTGTGTGTGTGCGTGTGTGTCGCCCAAGCAGTTAAAGGATAACAGCGCATTAAGTTAAGCATTACAACAACGACAACAATTCACAGAGTTTCACTGAGAGACATGAACACGTGTGCCAGGACACGCTGTGGTTGCAACAATTAAAGTTTATTTGCTGCGCCCACACACACACACACACACACACTCAGTCGCTCACTCACTCACGCACACACACACACAAACACACGCACTTATTCAGACTGACAGGGCGACGTAAACATGGCATTTGTGTATTTATAGTCGGTCCGCCTTGCCACAAAATTAAATAAAAGCAAAAGTCAACAAGGAACATAGATTTGCTTGCCTGCCTGCGCTTTCTGCCAAGGTAAACAACAATACAACAGTAACAGCAATAGCTACAACAACAACAATGGCAACACGATGAGCCAACATGTTAGCCATCATCGTTATAACGGACAACAGACCTAAAGAGACACGCGGCGGCGACGACGACGACGACGACGACGACGGCAGCGGCAGTGGCAGCGGCAGTGGCGCCGGCCTCAACTGGACCTCAACAGACGACCTCTTTAGGCCGTTAGAGATGAGAGCGTGAGTGAAATTTGATGGAGATATATACAGATATATCCAAATATAAATATATATGATACTTTTTTCTGTATATATTACATATAAAAGACTTTAAAAAATCGAATACATTGCCAAATCAAACAGATCGATCAAAAGATTGTCAAATTTAAACCTATACAACAAATGATTTGCACTTAAAATTTAATAAGTTAAAAATTGTATAAATATGGTATTTAATATGTACAAGAATAGAATAAGTACTTGATGTATATTTGTATCGCCAAAACTGAGTGAATCTATATGGACAGTGCACATAACTTTTAAAGAGCTTTAGTAAATTAGTAAAATTTTTGTAAATATATTTTTTGATCAATCCAATTTTTGAAAAAAAACCAAAAATCTAATATATAAAATAAAATACCTTTATTTCTAGCCAGCATTCAATTATAAATTTTTTTAATATAATCTATATATATTTATACATATAAAACCATATGCTGCATATTTCATTATAAAATCAAAAGGAGTTCATAATTTATGAGCAGCTCGTTTTGGTAAATTTAACAAATATGAATTTACTTTACTACATAAATGCGTAAAAATGTTTTTAAAATTTGTATGTGCTTTTCAGTTTGAATCAATTAAAAGTATTTACTGTAATTTGCCAACAGAAATTTTTCCTATGCATATTTGAGCTACGAATAACAATGAACGAGTCAATTATCGCTGCAGGGTGCCTAAGTGCTGAATGTATAAAAATATTTAAGAGATTTCAATTATTTTTAGTTTTATTTTTAGTTTTTATGTTAAGACTAAACGTAAAAAAAATATAAAAATAATGCTAAAAATATAGGCAAAAGAAATATAATAAATAAACAATTTAATACATGCATAGCTTTCTACATTTAATTTAAAATAAAAAAATAAAAATAAAAGTAAAAATTCCAAAAAAAAAATATTTAAAAAATTAGAAAAAAATATTTAAAAAAAAAAAAAAAAAAAAAAAATATATATATATATATATATATATATATATATATATATATATATATATAAACCTTGAACATTCCTGTAAATCTAATAGAAATATAATTTAGAATATATGCATATATATACTGAATATTTTTTTAAAGCTCTCAAAAATAATGTAAGATTGTCAATGAAATTTACATAATTTATATTGTATATAAATATATTGTTAATTTTTTGTTTATTTTAAAACTCATTAGATATAAAACTTTTCTTTTATGTATAATTTAAATTTTTGCTAACATTTTTGTTTATGAATTGTAAAGTAAAAATAAAATTAGGAATATTTTAACATATTTGTTTATGAATTTTCTTTACAAATATTTATGACATTTAACCTACAACAAAGATAAACAATTTGATAAATATTTGAATAGCTTTTAGTTTACTGCCAAAGTAAATAAATAATTAATATAAATGCATTATTATTAGTTTTATATATATATATATATATATATATATATATATATATATATATATATATATATATATATATATAAACCTTGAACATTCCTGTAAATCTAATAGAAATATAATTTAGAATATATGCATATATATACTGAATATTTTTTTAAAGCTCTCAAAAATAATGTAAGATTGTCAATGAAATTTACATAATTTATATTGTATATAAATATATTGTTAATTTTTTGTTTATTTTAAAACTCATTAGATATAAAACTTTTCTTTTATGTATAATTTAAATTTTTGCTAACATTTTTGTTTATGAATTGTAAAGTAAAAATAAAATTAGGAATATTTTAACATATTTGTTTATGAATTTTCTTTACAAATATTTATGACATTTAACCTACAACAAAGATAAACAATTTGATAAATATTTGAATAGTTTTTAGTTTACTGCCAAAGTAAATAAATAATTAATATAAATGCATTATTATTAGTTTTTCTTTCAGCATTTATTTACCAGACATTTTTTTTAATTACAAAAAAAAAGATATATATGCTGTGTAATAAATTTGACAGTAAGTCTCAAAGCCCAACACGTTAAGAGCATAAAATATCCTTTTAAAGTAAACACATAATTATCTCTTGGCCATTTTGATTTATATCATATATCATTTATTCCCATTATTATTTATTCATTTACATTTTAAATATATTTCAATTAGTGAAACAAAAATTCAGATTTGCATTTGCGTTCATCTCTAGCTACTCTAGCTGTGATTGTTATAGCATTTCTGCAGTCAGGTCTCTGCTGCTGCTGCTGTCAGCCATTTTGTATGTGTGTGTGTGCATTGTTGTTGTTGTTGTTGTTGTTGTTGTTGTAGTAGCTGGTGGTCTGTGCTGCTTGCCTCATTATGATTGTCAAAGTGACGGACTGGTCATGCAAAGGTAAACACAAAATGTGTGTAAATACAAAGACATGTATATATCAAGGATATATGTTTGTATATGCTATATACATATATGCATATGTATACATATATATATATATATACATTTTTGTGTGATATATCTGTATATGGTGTCAGCTACCACTCCTCCTTCAGCACCCCTACTGCTCCTGTTGTCATTGTAATTATCATTGCGACACTAAATATTTGCTGTTTGCTTAAGTGCTTTGTATGCCAGCCAGTCAGCCCAGTCAGCTAGCCCGGCTAGCTAGCCAAGAGCCAAGAGCCAACAGCCAAGAGAGAGAGAGAGAGTAAGCTGCCAGCTGCCCAGGCCAGGCCAGGCCGAATCAATAAGCGTGCTTTGGTTACCTTTGCAGTTGGCTGCGCGTGCTTTATGGCTTTAAAGGCGGAAATTGCTTTTTATGCGCCTTTAAGTAGGCAAAACGATTCATTTTTATGTCATTCTGCTGTCGACGACATCCCACTCCCTCCCGCTCTCTCCCACTCACTTCATCTCGCTCCCTCTCTCTTTCTATCAACACCCACTCTTGTCAGAGCGTTTGTCATTCATTATTTGCACTTTTTGTTTCAGCTTCTTCTACTTCTCGACTGTTGCTGCTGCTGCTGCTTCTTCTTCATTTGCTTCTTCTTCTTCAGCTGCTGGCCTCGCTACGCGATTCTCGTAAAGCTCATGAATTTTTTATTATGTTTTTCCGGCTTTACGCGGCGTTTCCTCTTTGCTGCAGTTGTTGTTATTGTTGTTGTTGTTATTGTTGTTGTTGTTGCTTTTGTTGTTTCATTTTTAAATTATTAAATTTTATTGGCGTATCATTTTTTATGTGCGACCGCTGCTGAAACATTATATTTCGATTAGCACCTGTTTGTTTCTTTGTGCCTCGTCGCGCATTTCACTTTTCACAGCTGCCCCACCTGGCCGACCTTGCCACACCGTTTGGGGCAGCTTTTGCTGCGGGTGCTGTTTACGTCTTGTTCTGGCATTGTTTGCGGCTTTGTCTCGAGTCTCTGTCGATCACACCTGCTAGACACACACAACAGGTGCGCTTCCTGTTCCTGTCCCTTGCTCCCTGCTCCTTGCTGCTTGCTCCTTGCTCCCTCCTTCAGTCATTACGTTTTATTGCATTGCGCTTGAGTTGAAATTTCATCGGCACATAAATAGAGACGCGTTTTGATTTACACTAAATTAAATGTGATTCGTTTTTATTTTTCTTTCTCTTTTCTGGCCCAACAGCAAAACAGAGCCAGAAGAATTTTGATTTAGGTGAAAAATTAATATATTTATTTATGTTTAATATTCATTTTCAGAATATATAATTTGTGAAATTTTGTTTGTAGCTAAATCATAATCTTTTGGAAACTGCAGAAAGGCCTTTTGGGCTTTTGGCCTTAGGCTTTTTCCAGCTGGTCTTCTTTTGTACATAAATCTATAAAATGTTCATGGTTTAAATAACTGTATTATATACCCATTACAAATATACTTATTAATGTCATATCGGCGTGATATTCTGAAGAGCATTTCTGGAAGTGAACGGAGCTACACCGGAAATTCCTAGATATAAAGCAGAGCTCTAATGGAAGGTAATTTTAACAACGCTACGATATAAGAAGCGGAACAAAGAATTCGAAACTGATTTCGATAAGAAATCGCTTAAATGGATAGAATATATACAAAATTGTATATATTAGATATATTATATTATGATTATGGCATTTAATACAAATAAATTTAAAAATATATACTATATGAAATTCATACAAATAAAATTTTTTTTTTAGCTACATTAAACATTTTAAAAGCGTTAGAAAATTTTTTAAAATTAATTTTTTTTTTATTTTTTTATTTTTTTTTTTTCTTAGCAAAAGAAATATGTAAAGAAATTAATTATATGATTAGAGTATATCGGCTATGGCCAATGCTGCCTGTCAATTTGAATATAAAATTGTTCCTAATTAATTGGAGCACTGTGAGCGTGGCCAATTGGATATATTTTGTTTTTGACTCGAGAACATGGATCTTGCAGTCGAATATGCCTTAAGAGTTCCCTTCATAGTAAAACAATAAAAGAGAGAGAGAGAGAGAGAGAGAGAGAGAGAGAGAGAGAGAGAGAGAGAGAGAGAGAGAGAGAGAGAGAGAGAGAGTGAGAGAGAGTGGAGAGAGAGAGAGAGAGAGAGAGAGAGAGAGAGAGCGAGAGAGAAAGAACTACAGATAGCTTTGGCTCAATATTTTATGCTTTTGCTCTTAAAAGGTACTCATAACTTTTTTGACCCATATTTTATTGTAACTACGCTATATAAACTGTATGTATCATATGTCAAATATCTCCATGTCAAATCTTTTATCATAGCATATCAAATATCTCCTTGTCGAATCGTTCATCCAAAATCAATGAGCTAATCTTAAATTGGTGATGTGATTAAAATTGCGTAAATCATTTAATCAGAAAGAAAAACAAATAAAAAAGAAAAGCAAAATAATGTGGATGACAAATTATTCAGTTAAATTATAAATTTAACATTAATTAACGTGATTATCATAAATTCCGATGCGCTGGCATGAATGTCAAGTGAAAAGGAGATAAGAAAAGGACAGCGAGAGGCTGAGGGAAACTGAGGGAAAAACAAGTACAGCGACTGTAGTTGACGAAGATGTTTGCTTTTTTTCACTCTTCTCTCTCACTATCTCTCTCTCTCTCTCTCTCTCTCTCTCTCTCTCTTTGCTTGATGTTGACTGAAGGCGAAGCTGTGTGGTCCTTCAGTAGGGATTGGAGTTGTCAGCCTCCCCCTTGGGGAATAAGGGTATTCCGTTGTCGTTGTCGTTGCCGTTGCCGTTGCCGTTGCCGTTGCCGTTGCCGTTGCCGTTGCCGTTGCCGTTGCCGTTGCCGTTGCCGTTGTCGTTGTCGCTGTTGTCATTGAGCCTGTCAGCAGCTGCAACTCAATGCCAACTAATTAATGGGTCGATGTAATGGCCGATATTCCAGACCTCAAACGTGGGTGGGCCGCGTTACAAATATTTCGACCAGTTAATAAATTGTCAATGTGTTCGTTCGCATGTCTGTGTGCGTATGTGTGGTTGAAGTCGTTGAATGATGCCATTTAAATTGATTTCAGTGGCTCATTCACATTCGCCTCGATGACAGTTTTCTTTTCTATGGCAACTGCTGCTGCTGCTGCTGCTGGTTGCTGCTGTCCAATTGGTCAACTCTCCTGTCATCCATCCAGCTTATTTTTATTGAATAAACATTCACGTACAAATTAAAATAAAAAACAACAACACGAAATGAATATACGCTGGCCGAAGACAAACAACAGTCAATGCCAATTAAATGGGAATTTTAATTAGCGTAAGTTGCGCTTGATGACGTCACAGCGGCTTCATTAAATGAAACGGCCCAAAGGGCCTGAAGAAAACAGAGTTTCGGCCAGCTCATAATAGCAGAGGCCAACAGAGTTTGGCCATCATTGGAATGTACTTAGCACCAGAAAGGCTTCCGAGACGAATTCATAAACTAAATTGTTTTTCAAAATTTCTGAGCAGCAGTCTCAGCTCTCTCTTTCTATCTTCTCACTCTCTCACTCTCTCTCTCCCCCTCTCTCTCTCTCTCTCTCTCTCTCTGTGGCTCTTTAAGCAACTTGATTTCCATTTTGAACTTGTTGTTTTATTGTCCTGGCATAGAGCTGCAGCAAACAGGATATTTCTTGAGCCAAGTTGCAAGTTGCCTGGGGTCAACGATAATTTATGAATATATGCTGCAGAGGCGAGATTATTGCAGATGTAGCGATTAAACGTGATTTGAGCAAACACTTTTGCTGTTAACTGATTGCTTCTAAAGTAGGCAAGTATCAGGTATCAAGCTTTTGGCCAAAACGTTTGTGAATTAGCCAAGACATTTTGAAAACAAAAACAGATTTTAATATTAGAGTGATGGCAGAATTCTGTAGCTAGGACTGTGCTTATATGAGCTGACTTGAAGAAGTGTCATCAAATGTGAAATTTGGATTCTAATTCAAAGATAGCAGTTGATTAGATGGAATGGAAAGTCCTTCAACGATGCTTTTTAAGGCAGCTGCTAATATTTTAGATGGATCTATCTCTGACTATGAATATTTTAAAATAAATATATACAAATATTTAATATAAAAAATATATAATGTTAATATTATATAAAAAAAAACTTTACTCTTTTAATTTGTTTTGAGTATATATTTATTTAATATTTTAATTTTATTTGTTTTTTAATTTTTTTTTTTAATTTTTTTTCTTTATTTAATTTTTTAAAATATATTTTTAGGTTTATTATATTTTTTATTTATTTTATTTTTATTTTATTTATTTAATATTTTTATTTTATTTATTAAATATTATTATTTTATATTAATTTTTTTAGTTTTTTTTTATTGTATATATTTTATGTATTGTATTTAATTAAATTATTTCATTTATTAATTTGTTTATATTTTACTTATATTTATTATATATTTATATTTTTTTTTTTTTCTTTAAGGATAGCCAAGTTATGATATTTCGAAATTTCTAATCTTTTAAAAACTCTCCCATAGCGCCCCCCCTTCACCTGATCACATATTTAAAATATTTAACATTTTAACTAACTTGCTCCATACCTTCTTTGCCTCTTATAAATTAAAGTCCTTCAGCCCTATACCCAATCCCAAGGATCACAATTCGAGTTTTGATGTCATATTTCTGACTTTAAAAATGACTTTTTGCGCTTTTCGATTTTTCCAATTTCCGCTCTGTGCATATGGAAAACAGAATTGAATTTTAATTCTTCAGCACATAAGCAACATTGCAATTGACACATGACAAGGCGCACAGACAGATGGGCAGGAGGAGGAGCAGGAGAAGGAGCAGGAGCAGCAGGAGGAGGAGATTCGCTGCGAATCTTGGCAGCAAATTGAAATGCATGAAAGCAAAATATAAACTATGTAACTGAAGAATACAAATTGATCAAATACAAAAAGCAGCAACATCATCATAAAACTGATGCAGCAGGAGGAGGAGAGGAGGGGAGGAGGAAGGTGGCAACGATATATAGCTGTGCTGTGTGTGTGCAAAGCCCAAAAGCACAACCAAACAAAACAACAAAACGCAACCAAATCCCAGCTCCAGACCTAGTCCCTGGTCAGACTAGACGAGGAACAGCAGCAGCAATAGGGAGCAGGAGCAGGAGCAGGAGCAGGAGCAGGAACAGGACGACAACTCGTCGGCAATGCCAGCTGCCAGAATCCAAATTGTGAGCTCATCATTGGGAATTCGAGCAATTTATTTGATGTGTCGATACGTGTCGCCATATTCAGCTGCCTCCAGACTCCAGGCTCCCTCTGCAGAGCCCCCCTTCAGGCTCCTCTGCCCCTCCTCCTCTCCCCACCCTTGCGAGTCCACGCCACAGCTGACAAAATCTGCAAATCAAATTACAAAAATCATAGCGCTGGATTTTCACACGGCTATATGCAGCAGGGAGTTAAGCTGCCACGCCCCCCTCTGCCCTACCCCTGCTCTCTTTTTGCCCCGTTCAGGCCAGCTCAACCGGCCGGCAAATTGTTCCGACGTCAAATGATGAAATGAAATCAAACAGCAGCCGAGTCCTGGCAGCAGCAGCTGAAGGGCTCGCAGCATAGTTTTTGGGCCAGACATGTGTGTGTGTGTGTGTGTGTGTGTGTGTGTGTCCATGTCTATGTTTGACAAGCGACTAACTAGTGGAGTAGCTCATTCAGTCTGTGCTGCAGAGCTGGGAGCCCGGACTCGCCGCGCCTGGGGACGCGCTGCCAATCTGCGAAAATTTGAATTTGAAACTTTCTTTTTTTTTGTATTATTTATTTAGATGCGGAATAAAAACAAAATTACGAAGAGGGAAAGTGTGAAAAGTGTGTATAAATATATATGTGTGTATGAGTCTGTGTGTGTGTGTGTGTGTGTGTGTGTGTGTGTGGATGGGTGTGCCAAAAAAAAGGATCAAACTGCTGTTTAAACAAATGAAGTGCTGCCAGTTGTCAGCAGCTGAATGCGCACTTTTCACATATCTCTTTCACACTCTCTCCCTCCCGCTCTCTTTCTCCCTCTACTTCTCTAACTACCCCTCTCTCTCTCTCTTGTTTAAGAAATAGTTATTCATAATTCATTTTGCCATCTTTTTTTGTAATTTATTTTTGGCGTAGCTGCAGCTCGAACGTTTTATAATTGATATTGACGTTTGTTCAGCTCTCGAATAACCAGTTTAGTCGCCATTCATATTGCACTCATTCAATCATTCATTCGTTCATTCGTTTATTCATTCACTCACACATCGACATCAAAACTTATTCACTATCTGATATTTCCTATATATATACAAACACACACAATTTCCTTTGGCAATTTAGAGCGTTTTCTATACATGAAGTGAAATGGTTGAAATTTGTCTAATTGAATGCGCTGCATGGCAGGCAAACGCGGGTATATTCGTTTATCTGATATTTATATTAATATATATATATATATAAATATATATATATATATATATATATATATATATATATATATATATGTTGCTCGTTTTTATGAGGGGTACATAAATGCTTAGTAAAAATTTACATAACCTTAAATAAATATAAATAAATTAAATCCATTTAAATAAAAATAAAAATATGAAAAAAAAAAAACAATAAAGTATATATCTAGAGATATACATTTTTTTTTTAGTTTCAGTTTAATGAAAATTTAGTTGGAGGTTAAATTATTCAAATAAATTTTTGTTATATATATACAATTTTTTTTCATAGCCAATTATTTTATTTATTTATTAAAATCAAAAATTACGAAAAAAAAAATTAAATATAAATATTTTCTTTTTCATTATTTTGTACAGGGTATTTAAGTGTTTACTCATAATGATTTACGTAGAATATCTCTGATTGAATTAGTTATATTCACATATAAATATAAATATATAGTTTAGAAATATACACACATATACGCACATATATAGCCGATATAACCAGTCGAATGTATTCAGTATATAAATACATATAAATATCTATATATTTGTATATATCGCCGACTCTCTAAAAAAAGAGTATTTCTTTTTGTTCAAATTATAAATAACAAGCAAATAGAAATATGATATAAACCAAAAGAACGACTGAGTCCAATTAAAAATATCCCTTGTTCCATCTGTCTGTTCATCATTTCGTATAAAAACAAGAACTCAAAATGTTTTAAAACACTTTTTAGACAGTTCTAATTAGTGGACTGCATCTCTGTAGAAAGTCCAGTATGGGATCATATTTATAGACTTTCAATTAAAAAGCTACAAAAAACAACTACTTGTTTTATTCTAATCAGATATTTTCCGTTGCATAATTTCTCTCAATAATAACTACTCAAAAATAATTATATACGTGTATTTAATGGGATTACAAGAAGACATAGAAAATATGACAAGAGTACGCACCATTCAATTATGCAATACAATAA